>VZRS01000732.1:25597-77015 GCA_013398055.1 Ifrita kowaldi
GCGGCCCTCACGGCCGCGGGACTACAACACCCACAGTGCCCCGCGGCCGCCGCTGCACTGCGCGTGCGCGTCACCTTGGGTAACCTGAGCGCAGACGAGGGGGTGAGGGGAGCCATCAGTGACGTATACAGCGCACGACGCGGGGTGATGCGCAATGTGCGCGCAGCGCGGGGTTTGTGAGGGAGGCCGGGCGCTCCCCGGTGCTGGGCGCGGAGAGGCTGCGGCGGCAGAAGGAGACCGGTCAGAGCTCCTGGGCAGCGCTCGAAGCTGCTGCCGGCCTGCTGCGGCCTCGGCCGGCACCTTGGGACCGCGGCCCTGCGGGCTGCGCAGGGATCCCGCCGCGGCCTGCTGTGCCGGGGCACTGGGGGACAGCAGGTGAAACGCTGAGGGCACTGCTGGAGGTACTGGGAGCGCTGGGGGGTCAGGAGGGCAGGACGGTGGGGAGGACAGGAGGTACTGGGAAGTAGCCGCTTCGAGGGGGTCCCGGCTGCCTGCCCAGCGCTGAGGGTGCTCTTTCCTGTGGCAAATAAGGCGTGTTACCCTTTGTGTGAGGACTTGGCGGCGGCGCCGTGTCCCCTGCCGCTTATCCCGGGGACTCCCGAGCTGGATGGCCGCTTGCCGTTGGATGCTGAGCGATCCCGAGTTCCGGATGTTGGCTTAACAGTGGGCAGGTGGGTGATGCTGTGCTGGGAGGTGGTGCAGGATCGTGTGTAGGTACCAAAGTGCTCCGGCACTTCCAGTTGGTTTTGGGGGCTTTGGATGCTGCAGGGTGCCCTTTATTTCCAGCTTGTGCACTGCTCTCCTCTGTTCCTGGCAGTCCCAGTCCGAAGAAGTGAGTGGCTGTAAAGGAGATCTCTTGCCATGTCTCTGTTTTAGTGTTAGAATCCTTTTTGGAGTTGAAATGGAGGGCACAGTTGGTTGTGCTGCTGCGCACCAAGGGAGAAGTTCTGCTTAGCCTTGATAATCAATTGGAAAATGAAAAGTTTTCTGTAACCTTGTTCAGGCCCGATGATGGTGACAGCTCATCTCCGTATAAGCTGCTGACTGTTCTAATTTCTTGGTTTTTCGGTTTTTTTTTTTTTAATGCAGAAGTAACAGAAATGTGGAAAAAATGAATGTGGTGACTGCTGGCCTGCAGGATAAATATCCCCAGTGGATGCTCACAGAAAGCCAGGAGGAAGCTTCTTTGGGGCATAAAAAGGTGGGTCATGGCTCGGGGCTGCCCTGCAGGCTGCATAATAACCCAGCTTTGGAGCATCTGCTTTTAGTTAGGCCTGTGCCCGTAAGGGAATTTTGATGTTCCTGCTGCTCACCCAGGAGTGTGGATTCTACCTCAGCAAGGATGGGGCAATTTCTCATCCATATAATTTGAGAGCTCCACAGGGCATGACCTCAAGTTGTGGCCTGGCAGGGGAGTTGGTTCTGGGACGGCCCTTCAGATGTCCTTCACGTGTTAAATATTCCAGGAGGTTTTGCAGCTCAGATGCGTCAGGTGAATTAATTGTTCATCAATTTTTGATGTCCCACAAGTGTTACTGTGGCCTTGGATTTTTTGTTTGTTTTATTTTCTGTGTGTATGTGCAGCTCAGTATAAAAACGCCCACGAGAAGGGGCCATCCCTGTAACACCTAAAACAGCTTCAGCAGTTAGAAAACTAAGTCATGAGGGGGAAAAGCAGAGGATTCAGTTCAGCAGCTTTTATTCCACAAAGTGGGAGTAAGTGATTAGTTGATCAGTAAATGATTAGTTGATTAGTAAATGTTTAGTAGCTTGGATATTAAAAATTATGAGGTGGAACAATAATAACTTTAACTTTTTGTTGACTGAGTGCTCAGTGAACAAAGAGCTCTCAGTGGGAGATGCTGGGGCAGGAACCCGAATGTTTTGGTAAAGGGTGTGTGTGAGCCTGGCTGGGATGGATGTCCCTGGTGAGGACAGGTGTGGTGGGTAACCAGATCTCTCCCACATTTCGTTTGCCAGAAGCCTGGTATCCAGAGGAGTGTTCTGGAGGATGGGCTGCCGTTCCTGGAGTTCTGTGGCTCTGTTGTTTATAGCTACGAAGCCAGCGACTGTTCCCTGCTCTCAGAAGATATCAGGTAGCAGCTCATATTCCGTTTCTTTTCTTCTTTCCTTCGAGTGCTCCTTTCTTTTCGGAAGGGACTTGGCTCTTGGGAATACTTTCCCATTTGGCCTTGTTGGTGGGAGATGCCACTGCTGAATCTTCCAGTCCCTCAAAGCAAAAGCTGTGAAGGCTCTGGTGCAGATTCATTGCCTTTCACAGTATGAATAACTCCATGAGCTTCAGTGACTTCATGGAGAAGTGTTAATTCCTAACTTGGGACTGTATCTTTAAAGAAAAGACAGTAAATTCGTGGTGCAGATGCATTATTATTTTCCCCCTTTTTTTTGTGTATCACAGCTCATATTGCTGAGGGAAAAAAAATCTGTACAAAACTTCCAGTGCTGTGGGATAAATAAAGGACTGTCTTTCAAGGGATCATGGGGTGAATGGAGAAGAACCTTTCAGGGGAATAAAAATGATTCCATCATCTTTTGCCTCTGGCTGTCCTTGAGGCCTGTGTGGCCAAGTTTTAGTAGCGGGGGATTAAAGGCCCTGTCACTGTTGTGGTGCTGAGGGGGAAGAGGTAGGAATTTTGGGAGTCCAGCTGAGCCAGGGAGAAAAGGGGAGTGGTGTGGGAAAAGTGTTTTAAGATGGTTTAATTTCCCATTTTCCTACTCTGATTTGGCTGGTAGTAAATCAGTTCATTTTGATGCGTTTGCTTTGCCCGTGCCGGTAATGGCCGAGCGGCCTCTCCGTGTCCTTCTCTGCACCCACAGCCTGCAGTTGTTTATAAATAATGTGCTGCTGTTTGCCAGCAGATCTGCAGAGTTCTGAAGCATCTCATGGGGCTCTGTGGATCAGCATAAAGGGGTCTGTGTTGGGAAATGGCTTCTGTGCCTTGCCCATGTGAAATGAAGAGCATCACAGCCGGTGCACCTTTCACCTTCGTGTAAGGTGACTTAAGGTTGGTGTTTTAAGTGCTGATAGAACAACAGATAAATGTGAGGGCCATCTGTTCCTTTCCAGGCAGAGTTTATCAGATGGGGCTGCTGTTGGATTTGACATTGAATGGCCACCATCATACACGAAAGGGAAAATGGCCAAAACAGCTGTAATCCAAATGTGTGTCGCTGAGGATAAGTGTTACCTGTTTCACATCTCCTCCATGGCAGGTACTGTACTTCTTCTCTTATTTAGGGCATGAACTGCTCACTATTTCTTGTGATTAAGTTTGAACTTAAGCCTTGAGCAATGGCTAATATATGCTACTACATGGGACAGTAAAAATCCAACCGTTTTCTCCCCTTTCCCACCTAAAATAAAGGGATTTATTCTTTGAGTGATGCCCATAGCTTGCCATGTGTGCTTGGAAACGGTGTAGGTTCTGAACAGGGCAAAAGAGTCTTACTTGGGGATTATTTTTCGGTCTGGGAGAGAATATTTTATTCCAGTTTTAAAAATTTAACTCCCTGCTCCTATAATGAGTTTTCTGTTTAGTGCTAAAATAAACAACCTAAATAGAGCAGGCTGTGGTTTTTTGGTTTTTTGTTTGTTTTTTTTTTAATTTGGCTTCAACAAAAAGCCTCAAAAACGATGACTCTTGTGCTGTTTATTCCCAATACCTGCATTATATGACATTGGTTTTTCAGTTCTGGGAAAGAATACTGGGTACCTGGTGTGATGCAGCTGTGGGGAGAGAAGGGGGTGTGCTTAGCAGAGGCTGAATTCATTATGGATGTGAATAAAAGCTTCCAAATAGGGAAAATAGGGATGAGGGAAGGAGATGGTAATTTTATAACCTTTGGTTTAAAATGTTAGATTGAAACTATGCCTGTGAGAGGTTTCTGATTTCCCTGGGGGACTCATGCTGAGGTATAATAGCGATAATTTTAATGTTGGTGTTCAATCCTTTGTCATTTAGAGCAAATGGGGTGGAAAATTTAATTGCTGGAGGCTATTCCGTCAGGGAGGCGCGAGAGCACAAAGGAAAATGATGTGAGGAGAGGAAGCTGAGGAAAGAAGAGCCATGAAGAGCTGAAATGCTTTTGATTCTGGCAGGGGAGATGTTTGTGTGCCGATGCCGAGTGTGGCTGCTCATGGGCTGCTGTGCTGCGGCAGAAGCTGGTGTTTCCTTCTGGATGATTTTCCAAAACGCCTGTTCTTGCCAATGGGAGATGCACTTTGAACTGAGTGGCTTGTGCAGGAACCAGAGCCAATTTCTGTTTATTATGGCAATATATTTGATCTGCAGAAATGCTGGCCAAATCACAATAAAAAGCAGTAAGTCCTAGCAAAAAGACTTTCTCCTACAGGAGGAATTGAGAGTTCTTGGGCTGTGTATAAATGACAAAACCACATTTATTTATTTATTTATTGGGAAGATTGTTCATAATTTTTCATTTTTTAGTAGTTCTTTATTTCCTTACAGATTTATTGAAGTGTGACCTGTTTCTCAGATTGTAGCTTCTGCACAGTCTTCAACGTAGACTTTTTGGTTTTTGTTTTGTTAGTCACTTTTTTTTAGGAATGAGGTGGCAGAAATGGGGCACGAGTCCTTCACTGGGAAGTGCCCACCCTTGGAGGTTTTAATGATGACTCCCTCAGGTGAAAACCCCTTCTACATTAAATCAGCTGCATATATTGCAGGCTTTTATTTGATTGAATTCTACCTCCTTTGTGGAGGATTTTCCGTATTTTGCAATGGCTCACGTGCTTTGGAAATGCTGTCGTTTGTCTGCATTTCACAGCACCAGGCTGCTACTGTTTGTGGGGTTTTTACCAGTTATTTCTTAATGCTGTGGGTTGGACCTGCAACTTCCCAGTCCACAACACAGCAGACTGTGGCAGCAGCTGCAAATGTTCCTGTACAGTGGCAGTGGCAGTGGCAGCCATCAAAGGGCAGAGATAATTGTGCTGAAATAAAATCAGTGATGCCAAGTGTTTGTTGAAGTACATAAATATGTATTGCAGGAGTGAGAAAAGGTGATGTTTGAAGTGAAAACCAAGGCAGGTAAGCACTGTGTGCTTGTGCAGTGCTGTGTGTTTGCAGGTACTAGATTTGCACTTGAGACTAATTCAGGGTATCCAGCTGCGGGGTCCTGAAGGTATGGATTTAAATAAGATGCTCTGAATTTTAAGTGGGAGCAAACATACAGGGGAGGAAAAGGCTGTTATTGTTCAAGGGTGAAGTGTCTGTGGCTGTTCCTCCTGTAGAAAACGAGATGAGAAAGCTGCCTGCTTTAATTCAGTCCTGTAAGCTTGAAAATACGCTTTGATCCAGGATTGCTGTGCCATCAGTTTGGGAGAAATGAAAATATAATGCTCAGTATCTGTGCGCATCTTTGAACATTGTGGGTTTTTGCTTGCTGACAAGACTGACATGTTTGGGCTTGGCACAGCATCTGGTTGGTGAATTCTGTTTTCCGAATGCTGTTGTTGGAGCA
Source organism: Ifrita kowaldi (assembly GCA_013398055.1). Lineage (NCBI taxonomy): Eukaryota > Metazoa > Chordata > Aves > Passeriformes > Cinclosomatidae > Ifrita > Ifrita kowaldi. Next base: position 31,103 of record VZRS01000732.1, read on the forward strand.
GCCCAGCTTTAGCTCTGAGTGTGTCTCCAGAGAATCTGTGCTCCTGGTGATTTCCCATGCTTATGGTTTAAACTGTTGCCCAGAAATGTGAAATAGCAAAAACTGGGAAGAAATGATGTGGAATATAGGAAAATAATACTTGATTTCATGTCATGAACATTGAATTTTGAGAATTGAGGTATCTTTTCCAGTGGGGGGGGTTGCCTTTTTGCTACATGATTTAACAATTGGAAAGACAAATAAGGTTTTGGGGTTTTTTTTTACTTGGTTTGTCTTCAGGTTGCTTTTGTGTATTTCAAGTATTTTCTTCTTGCTTGTCTGCAGATGATTCACCACCACCAGTTGATGTTTTCAGTCATTCCAGGGAGAGGTCACATAAACAGAGGAACTTTGGTGGCTTTTCCTTTAGAAGCACAGGGTTTTGCAGATGGCCTTTGTGCTTGCATTTTGTCATTTCCATTAGACTTTCTGGCATCTTCCAGTATTTCGTTTCTCATATTTGGGCTTAATCTATTTTAGGTTTTCCCAAGGGACTCAAAAGGCTGCTCGAAGATGAAACAATTAAAAAGGTTGGCGTAGGAATTGAGGGAGATCAATGGAAGCTGATGAGTGACTTTGAAATCAAACTGAAGAGCTTTGTGGAGCTGGCTGACGTTGCTAATGAGAAAGTAAAACTTAAAACCTTTTTGTTGTGGGAGGGAGTCTTGTTATTGTGCTGTGCAAAAGGAGGCTTCCTTGTCTTCATAGGAGTTCAATGCCGATAGCAAACGTGTTCTGTGGAATAAAGCAGAGATCTACTGTAACTTATTTAGGAACTATTTAAAAACACCTCTCAAAGCCTGCAGAACTAAGTACTGTCTTTAAGTGAGCCAGTTTTTAATCAACATTTGTCCCCTTTTGGGTCTGTTCACTTTTAGTATTTACAAGATGTAGCTTTTGAATTCAGCTGCAAGTGTTTTTCCTTTAATTCTTAGTGATGGAAATGGCCAGATTGTTCTGCTGGCAGTGGTGTCATTGTCCCAGCAGTGGCTGATCCTTATAAACAGGGTACAAGGAGGCAGCCCTGCTGCCATGGCTTGCTGGGTGCTGCAGGGAGGCATCAAGTTCTTCCTCAAAGTCCTCCCTGCAGATGTGTTTCTGCCACACAATCTGGAGCTGTAGAAATATCTTGATTTCTATGATTGTCAAGCTGGTGTCACCTCAGCTCTGGTGTGGGTACAGTTTCCAGCACTTGGTGACCTGTTGTTTACAAGTTGTGCTGTGTTTGGCGCACCCTGAATTTCAGTTCTGTTTCAGAGATCGTTTGATGCAGGGACACCTGTGCTGTCTTTTTAGGGAAGGGAGCCCAAGGTTCATTGCCTTCCAAATCATTCTTATTTCTAGCACGTCCCTTAAAGCTTTTCTATCTGTATGCACCAGGCTTTTCCTTACCTGTGCTTGGTCTCTCCGTGCATTTCTCATTCCTTCTGTGATGCAGCACCAGCATCTGGAGCAGTGCTTTCCATACGAGCCACTTTAGAGTTTCGCTTCCTACCAAATTGGAAATGGTACGAATTAACTGGTTTGCTCAAGCAATAAGAGGAGCTGTTACTTCTCAAATTTGGAGTTTCCTCAGTCACCTCCCTTTTTTAAATCCCATCATTCAACTCAGGATAATTTGTTATGAAGATGAGCAATGTGATCTCTGATAGCAGCTTAAAAGTCTCCTGCTAAAGAGGAAACAAACCAAAAATAAACTTGAAAGAGAACAAAAGAACAGGGTTATATATAATGGCACAAAGGGAGGGGAAGGGCTGGGGGAGCCTGAAAAGAACAGTTGGGAGGGTTTTTTTATACCAGATTGAAGGCGGTGAGCTGATAATGCTGCACTGCTGCTGTTCAGCTCCACGGTTGTGCATGTTTTCCAAGCTGGAATAGCAACAGGCTGTGCTTACGAGGCCTGGATCCTTGGGCTCTGAAGCAAAGTTTCCCAAACCGGCTCTAGAGACAATAGTGTGCAGCAACTGTGATTGACAAGGGATTTCTAAAGCAATTGGAAGCAGCAGCATGGTGGGGTGGCTTTTGGAGACTTGGGATGAGCTGCTTCCCAGCACTCGGGATAGTGGTTAGCGTGGGCTATAGCTGTGCTCTTCTGCTTTGTGCTTGTCTTCAGGCTGACAAAAGATGTCCAACACTCACAGGCAGGCTGTAATATTCCGGTGTTTTTATTAGATAAATCCCTGGTGTTTGATACTGAGTTTTTCTAATTAGAAAGGCAAATAACAGAAAAATCCTGGAGGAGAAGGTGTGTGGGGGGGGGTGCTGTTTAAGTCTAGGGCCTTTATTTTATCAACCCAGAGGTTGTTTTGTACAGATACTTCATATTTTTGATGGTGTGACAGGACTGAGAAGAGCTACTGCTTTGAAAAAGGAAGTATGTTTTGACTAACCCAGAGCTCTTTGCTTCTAACAAGAGATTGAGTACGCTTTGCTCTTTCTGGGGAGGTGCAGGTGCTTTCCTTTTTAAACAAATCCTCTGCTTTTGGTGTTTTGTTTGGGTTTTTTTCCCCAGCTGAAGTGTAAGGAGACGTGGAGTCTAAATGGCCTGGTGAAGCACCTTTTTGGCAGGCAGCTGCTGAAGGATCAGTCTGTCCGCTGCAGCAACTGGGAAGAGTTCCCACTCAACGAGGAGCAGAAGCTCTATGCAGCCACAGATGCCTACGTATGTACCATGCGGGATCACCATTCCAGCCTCTGGGAATAAATCCCTTCTCCAGTGTGCTCTTAGCTGCTGGTTATTTCTTTATTCCCTTGTCTGCAGGTGTTCCCTTTAGCTTGTTACCATTCTTGGATGCGTTTCCTTCTGGTTTTGTCATCTTTCTTAGCTGCTAATGAACCCAAATCCTGTTAAATATAGTATGTGAGGTGGAATTCAAAAGCAGCTTAGAAGAAATGCAGCCTTCTCTGGTGGCCAATACAGGAGAACCACAATATGGATTATCAGGAAGAGTTCAGTTGCGTATGAGTTTTGTGGTTCTCTAGAAGCCCCTGCTTTTTCATTGTTTTGGATGAAGTTTGCTTTATTTGCAGTTCTGTGAAGGGTTTTACCAGTATGCTACTGGGTGCCACTTGCTTCCTGGGAGAAAATCATTCCTTATGGCAGGAAAAAGAATCCCTTCAGGCTCTTGTTTTGAGGCTTAGAGGAAGGGAAATGGGACAGTGGTTTTGTTTCTGACTTCTAGTTTAGTTAAAAGTTCAACCATGGAGGGTTTAGCACCTGTGAAGACCCAAACCTGAGAAAAAGAAGAGAAAGACTTTAAATTGTTTTGTGCCTGATTCAGCTTTTGTAGCCAGTTTTTTCCAGGCAGTGCATCTCTCCCACTATGCTCTGTTCACCTGGCCTGCCTTTTGGAGCCTCCCAGGAAAACATGAGGGAGTACCTTGTTTCTTTTTCAACATGTATAGCCTAATTAGCACATTGCTGGCTTTAGGCTGTATTTTTTCTGTTAGAACTCATTATTCATACCAAGGGAAATACTAAACACACCGGATCCATCTCGGTAGGTTTGTAGCTCTTCTCCTGGAGCATGGCATGAAATCTGAATGAGGTGAGCAGATGGTGGGACTGGGAGCTGAGTATTGGGAGCTTCCTGTGTGCAGCAAGCTTGCTGAGATGAACCACTCTGGGATCTGTGTAAGAGTATCCATTCCAGAGGGAGTCCCAAGTCAGCATTTTGCCCTTAGTGCAGCATTCTGTAGCATGTAACCTGGTCCTGATGGACAGTGGAGCCAGGGTAGTGATTAGTATGATGTGAGCTGTGTTCCAGTTTGGAATTCTGCTGGTATTGGTGCCACGCTTTGCCTGATTAACTCCTGCTTAATTTTTTTTGTTGTTGTTTCTTCTCTGTGGAGTACTGAGTACTAATTATTTCCTTTCTCTCCTAGGCTGGCTACATTGTTTATGAAAAACTGAAAAATATGAATAAGAGTGATGGGAAATTATTTAGTATAAGGAAGGGTAAGTTGTCCATCCAAACATTAAGGCATTCATTGACTGTACAATTGCATATTCCACTTCCCAACAGGTATTTTAATAGCATTGCGGTTGTTTGGCTTCTTGGTGATTAGAGATGACTTGCAGAGGGAGCAGATAGTAAAAACTCTTGGATGCCCAGGATAACCATGCTCTGTGACTGTTTTCCATAGTGATGTAGGAAGGCAGTCTCAGGATGTTGGTTGGTTGTGTTTGTCTCTGCTATACAGAGATGGGAAGAATTCCCGCTGTCATTCCAGTTTGTTTATGGAAACACTTCAGTGAGTTAATTTCAATGCTGCTGATGCAGGGACAAATACGTAATTTAAGACGAAATAAGGCCACAAAACAAACCGTGTTAGGAAGTAATGTTTTTATTGAGGCATATAAATAGGACCCAAATGTTTTAGAGCAGCTTAACATTATTTACTTCATCAGAGGAGATTTTAAAATCTTAGTTTTTGTTCAGTTCTGTGTTTCATAAAGAAGATATTAAGGTACCTTAAGGCTGAAAAAGAGGTGGTGAGGGGTTTGTTTCCTTTTTTGTTTTGGCTGAATTTTACTTTTCTGTCAAAGGCAGAAGTGGCAGTGCTATCCCCTTGGTCCAAGGTGCAGGTTTTTGGCCTTGGTTTAGTCAGGATATCTGTGTCAGCAGCTCTTTTCCAGGAGCTAGAGGGAAGCAGGGAGGGATCACTTTGCAGCGGTGCCGTTGTGTACCTGTTTTCCCTGAGCATGTGTAATGGAAGAGATGCAATGCGAAGTACGTGGAAGCTTGCCCTGATTCTCTGTGCTTGGTTTTTAAGCCCTGGCAAATGCTGTCTTAGCAGCTGTAGAGCTTGTAGGAATGCAGTTACAGGAATGTGAGTTGTTTACATATAGATGTTAGACCCCAATTATTGCGAAATAACCGATTGTTACACTTGTTACAGATGCCACATCTGAGGGTGTGAAGGAGTGCTTGGCTTCTCTGGCTGAAGAGATAACAGACCTGGCTTCTCACATCCCTGACTCTTCTGGACAACTGGAAAACTTCCAGAGGTCAGTTTTTTGCTGACTTGTCTCTACCTCCACAATCAGTGTTTTGCTTTCGATCTCCGAGGTCCCACACAACGAAGTACATGTGTGTGAACAGACATCTGTTAGAATTCTGTTTGTTCTTTTCCAAGAAAATGTAGTTTTTTATATGTACGAATATGTGTTTTCACTGGTATAATTGCAACGGGTTTGACACTGAACTTGGCTGAATTTTGTTCTGGAGTGTAGTAACTGCCTCTGTAATTTTGCTTTACCTTCCTTGATTTTATGTCCTAGGGCTGCAGAAATACTAGCTGAGATATCAGGGAATGTCACTGCCTTAAAAACCACCCTGCTGGGCTCAGGTTCCCCTTCTGCACTGGAGAGGAGCCGTGGTGCAGCTACAACACATTTTGAAGTCAAGTCAGCAAATGTCAAAGCAGAAAAAGCAGAATGTGCTGAGCAACCTGAAGGTGACCTCAACATCTGCTCTGATGCTACGCTGGCTGTCCTCTGGGAGGGAGAAATGAGTGGAGAGGAGGCACAGAGAGGTAACACTCCTCTGGAAAATGGAGCTCCAGCAGCCAGATTTACAGACAAAGAGGACAGAGATGACTTCATGTCCCTGGACATTACTGAGCAAGAGCTTCAGTTCTTGGAACGTCAGGCTGCAAAGGAACTGGTCAATGAAGCTGCAGCTGAGGTAATGCAAACTTGTTACGTTCTAATATTTCTTTCAGATATTTTGTTTTTAGTGGACAGGCCTCAGAGCTGAATGTTGAGCTTAACTGTCTTTGGTAAGAAGTTAAAGCATACAGAGAAGTGGCTTATAGGAGGTACAAAGGGTTGGAAGGTTGTGGGTAAAATAGAAATTACTTTGCTGCTAAGAGAATCGTGTTGATTTTGTAGGAGGCATGTTCCACAGACAATGAACAAAATGTTTCCTGTGTCATTGAGAGTGATGAAGAGCTGGAAATGGAGATGCTGAAAGTGAGTGCCTCAGGGTTTATTTTTCAATTTTTTTTCTAATGATGCTGCTCTGGGATCACAGTGGAGTGGAGCACAGTTAAGGGGAGGGAATATGAACCAAAACGTTGTTGCCTACAGATGATGGAGAGAATAAACACATGGATACCTAAAAAATTCAACTTGCTGGTGTTAGACTGGATTATCATTTGCATCCTGTGGCATCTTTACTATACCAGCTTGGACTTGATCCACCCACTAGATTTAGGTTGTTATAACTAGGTTAAAACCTGGTTCCCATATTATGTTACCTCAGATGGGCATTTTATCTACCCTTTCATGCTCCAAAATAACTTTTCTCTTCTTAATTTCTCAGTCTCTAGAGGGTGTACATGATTGTGAAGGAGTTTTACCTGAAGGAGTGTCCAGTAAAGCCAGGAAAACTCCTGACACAGAAGTGGATGTAGCACCAGATGGTGATGAAGATGAAGGCATTGAGGAAGAGGAAGAATATTTTGGTATGTTTTTTTCAAAAGATCTTAATGCATGATGAAATAAATCTTAAAAAATCACTGTCTGTAGAAGCAGCCATGGAAGCACAGTGACTTTTAGTGGCTGGTTTCTCAAACCAGGAAGATAAAGCTCACCTGGGTTTCTAAGGGAGAGCTTGGACTGTGTCCAGATGAAGATACAAAGGTGTGCTTGGCAAAAGAGAGCAAAGTTCTGCCATGATCAGCTGATGTCTGTTTAGTGGGAGTAAAACCGATGGGGGGGTGTGGAGGCCCTGCAGAGCCGAGGGAACCTGCTCAGAACTCAGCAGGGGGGGAGGTGACACCTCCCCCGTCTGCCTTTGTTCTTCTTGTGTTGCTGCTTCCTGGCAGACTTGTTAAGAAATTCTGCGTTGGGAGTGATTTTGACCTGCTTTGGGGTTGTCCCTGTGGAGAGAAATCAAACGGGGTAAAGAAGCAGGAATGTGAGGAGAAGCACACCTTGCCTTGTCTGGATGAACCTGTTCCAGATGATGCAGTTATAATGCATTACAGTCCTATTGCTTTATCTCATTAATCAAGCCATATGTTCCCCTCTGCATGCAGGGTCTCTGAGGAGCCTCTGCTTTTTAAATCCTTCATTCTAGCCTGAAAATATCTTGAGTTTGATGTCTCTCTTTTCACTGGAATTGCCCAAATTCTAACCCCTGGGTATCACGAACCATGAGCAGACTGTTGTTTGTGGAGACAGTGCTGTATCTTTCTAAAACTTAATCCCAAATGAGTGTTTTCTCCTCTCTCCCGCTAAAGATCCACTGCTGCCAGAACCTGGGGAAGGCCACATCACGTGTCTGAAGACCTATTTTGGGCATTCTTCATTTAAACCGTGAGAATATTTTCTGTTAAAATAGACACTCTGGGGTGTGTGTTCTTGCCCTTCTTTTGACCTGGATGATGTTTTTATTGCTGTTTACTTGAAAAAATGCCAACAAACAAATCCAGGTCTTGTTCGCAGTCTCTTGTATTGAAGATAATTGATGCACAAACACTGTGAAAACTGCAGGTATTATTTGTGACCTCCTGTGTGTGTCTGTATCGACGGCTGCCTGCCTGAGTCCTGTTAAAGATCCCCACTCTGGCACTCGTGGCCCTGTCTGCAGTACTTGGAGTGTCTGAGTGGCTGCAGTGTGCAAAGACAACAACTCTAAGGCAGCCTCAAGAGTCCCTTTAACCCACGATTCAACAGAATATGCAGTTTCACACAATTCACTTGTTATGTGTGGTGGCAAAAATCAAGTATTCCCCTTTGTTTAATTTAAAGGGTCCAGTGGAAAGTGATCAATTCTCTTTTAGAAGACAGAAGAGATAATCTTGTTGTCATGGCAACTGGTAAGTTACCATTGCATCCTAAGAAACAGCAAAAAGTTGTTCCCTTTTTGGAGGAGAGTAGCAAAACAGACATGACTTGGTTTCTTGGGCTCACCAAGGGGTTGGAATTGTCTCTTGTAGCTGCAGAGAAAGCACAATGTCTCACTTCTGCTCTTTTATCCCTCTCAGGCTATGGAAAAAGCTTATGCTACCAGTTTCCTCCTGTTTACACTGGACACACAGGAGTTGTCATCTGCCCTCTTATCTCCCTGATGGAGGACCAGGTGCTGCAGTTGACGTAAGTAACGTGGCAGCAGTGGCAGGCTGCTGCCGTACTCCCCATGGCTCACAGGGATTCTGCCACTGGCGTTTCTGGGTGTTTCACCTTGCAGCTTGGTCTGCAGCAGGCTGTTTGTGTGTCAGCTGCAGAGCATGTGTTCCTCAAGGAACACACACAGGCTGTGTCAGCAGTCTCAGATCCCTGGGTTTGCCACGTAGGTGAACCAGAGGCTGAGGATGCAAAGGATGGATGCTGGTGAGAGGTTTCTGAAGGCACTTATTTCTGGATTCACAGGCCTTTTTGTGTGCAGACCAAAGTGATGGGGGGACTGTTTGAGGCTGTGAGAGTCATGTCAAAGTTTGGTAGGGCTTCCTTTGGGTCTGAGAAGTGACATCTGAACCAAGTATAGCTGGAAGCTGCAGGCAATCCAGATCAAAGCTACAGCACAGGCTTTCAAGAGGGACAGTGTAATAGGTCTCCTAACACCTGGCCTCTTCACTTCTTAAGAGATCTGGTGGGTGACACCAAATCACTCTGACATGAGCGGTTTTAGGTGTTTTTGAGATAAATATCTTTGATTTTTAATACCTGATAATGCTTTCTCTACATGTACTCACTGCCTATTGTAAGAGCTATTCACTTCTGACACTTCTTCACTGAAGCTGTGGGAATCATGCTGAGTTGTCTAGTTCATTCCTGCCTTGTCCAACTTGGGAAGAATGGATCTTTTGTGAAAGGGGGATATGAAGATGTTTTGAAGTGAAAAACATCAATTATGTGTGGCGTTTTCTGCTGCACGCCATGGCTGTGTGCAGATGAATAGCTGGACAGCCTAAGCTCCTCAACTGTTACTCAGCAGGGTGTCTGTGTGTTCAGCTGCTGCTTTGACTTTTCCACTGTTTCCCTCAGTGGGAGGGGTTTATTCACTACCTTCCCAGTGGGTCATGCATTTTGAAGGCCGAGGAGGCCGAATTTCTACAAATTGCAGCAGTTTGTCTGTCAGTCTGGCTGCAGTTTGGACTGAGCAGCTGTGGAAACCAAGGGCTATGAGACAATGCAGCAAATCACCAAGTTAAGAGGTAAAATATGAATCAGTTGAGCTGGTGACTATTACGTTATTAAAAAGCAGCTACCTGATTTAAAACTAGCAGATGCAGCATCAGCAGCCCACAAAAGATTGAACAAGGTAAAAAATGGTGCAAGGCATACATCCAAATGTGAGGAACTGCAGCAGTGAATAGTTAAAGAAAATACATTTAGCATATTCTTTTGGATGTTTTATTTGTGAACTTGCCTCCTGTGCAAGGAAAATGGTCTTCCTTTCTCTGATTCCTGATTGTACTAATCCCGTGTGTGCCTTGTGGAGACAGCTGGAGGGGAAGTGGAAGAGCGTTTGGGTGGCAGGAAGAGCCGCGCACCACTCTTGCTTTTCTAAAAGGTGTTTCACACAAAGATCCTTGAAGAAAGTAGTCTCTGACCTCACAGCTTGAACTTCATTTAGAAATGCTGGCACAGGCTGGAAGCTAAAGCTGTTCATGACTGTGCTTTTTATTTCTGCAGAATGACAGGGATTCCAGCTTGTTTCCTTGGTTCAGCTCAGTCAAAACAGGTCAAGGATTCCGTCAGAGGGTGAGTTTTAGCCAGGCTTTCTGGTATCTGGGCTGTGACATAGGGGTGCTGCAGAGGGTAGCATGTCTCCCTGCTCCATCATCACTGAAGCTCCTAGTTCTGGCTCAGCCCTGGAACCTGGCACTCGGGGTATTGTTTGCATTCACCCAGGCTGAGAGTGCGGGAGGCTACAGCCACCCTCCTGTGCCTTCTGGCTGGGGAGATGGGGCTTATTGACTCAGCTGTGTTCTGATTGATACCTGGTTTTAGTCAGGTTTTAGACCTATATCTGCCATCAGCACAACAGTCCCTTCTTATTCTAAAGGCTGGCAAATCTGTTTTTCCTTTTCCTGTAATGCCTTGCTTTCCTGTGGTTCTGGAATGTTTTCTATGGCCTCCACTTAATTCCTCTTGCTCCCTATCAGAAATCTATTCTTGTTCTCATATTGTTTTTCAATGCAATCGTGATTTTACTGAATTTAGGTGTCCGGGGTTTTCTTTTCTGTGACAGTGTGTTTTTTTCTGGTCTTTCAGGGGTCAGTACAGAGTCATATACATGACTCCAGAGTTTTGTTCAGTGAACTTAGAGTTACTTCAGGACCTTGACAAAACCGTTGGTAAGTTGGGGGTAAGATTGTGGATAGGCAGCTTAGATTGGTAATTATGTTTAAGCCTTTTTAATATTTGAAGACTTTTCACCCATTCCTTGGTGGGTGTGGTGACACCACTTACTCCCATTCATGACACAAGATCCTGTCACTGATCAAAAAATCATATGTGTGTGTTTGTGTGAGACAATCAGGCTTTGTGTTACAATCCAGAAAATACAACAGATGACATCTGTAATGGTTATTTGTGACTATGGTTGAGAAGCAGTGAGTGGGAAAAGGCCCTCTTGGAACTACCTTGAGATTTTGTTCCACCTGAGGGATGCTGGATGTCTGGAGCTTGGATTGTGGTGGGGGGAGACTGTACAAGTTCTTGGGCCTTTTTTATGAAAGAGGACTTAAAGTTGGTGCAGCAGAAAGCATTCCAGGAGCAAAAACTAAAGCAGTGCTGGTCACTTCTCAGGAAAGCTTGAGCTTGTCTGTCCTATGGTTTTGTGTCTCCCAGGTATCACCCTCATAGCTGTGGATGAAGCTCACTGCATCTCCGAGTGGGGCCACGACTTCAGGAACTCCTTCAGAAGTTTAGGCTTGTTAAAGAAGACTCTGCCATCGGTGAGGTTTGGATATGTTGGGTTTCTGATACAAGAAGAGGGTTTTGTGTGTTAGTTTGGAAGTATCAGCCTTTTAATGTCATGCTGTGGGTGTACTGACCATGCTGGTTTGGAGTTGGAGCAGTCCCTGTCAGTGATTGGGCTTTGTGGTTTTTCCCAGTGTTTAAACAAAAGATGTTCTGCACTTGGACTACCAGAAACTTAGGAAATTTAAACTGCTTTGTATCCCTGTGCTGAGGAAGATGATGTCTCTAAGCTTCTGGTTTAACATTGGGGGATTTTGTTTTACCTGAGTGGCTTGTAGGAGCATGCAACTGATTTCTAGACATTCCTCTAGCAGTTATTGCATAAGCTCAAAAATTTAGACCTGAACTTAACATGCTTTTATTGGAAATGTCATCCTATGTTCCTTAAATGTAGCTAATCACATCAATGGGTTACTGTGGACTCGTGCAAGAAACGTTCAGAATAAAACTTTATATTTCAAGGGTTCTGTCCCTGTCTGCTCTCTCAGGAGCTTTGGTCTAAAATGTTCAAGAAGCTCAATATTAACTGTATTTTTCAAATGACTGAACTTATCCAATGGTAAACACATTAAAGTGCCTTGTTTACATCCTGTATCAGTTGGCTCTTGAGGTTTTTTGATTTTAAAAAAAAATCAATGAGAGGTCATGGATGTTTTTCTACTTCTCTTTGCAGGTCCCCATTATTGCTTTAACTGCAACTGCGAGTCCCTCGATTAGAGAGGACATAGTGAAATGCCTGAACCTGAGGAATCCCCAGGTCACCTGTACCAGTTTTGACAGACCTAACCTGTACCTAGAAGTTGGACAGCAAAGTGGAGACATCTGTAGGGATTTGAAGCAGTTCCTAACCAGGAAAGGAAGGTAAGGATTTAAGCCTGATTTTGATCCCTCATATGTATTTTTTTTTACAGGCAGGTGGCTTTTTTTGTTCTTTATCTTTACATGTGGTTGTTGTTGTTATTTTAAGCAGTTCTGTGTATGAGTTTGAAGGCCCCACTATCATCTACTGCCCTACAAGAAGGGCCACTGAGCACGTGGTGTCTGCACTGAATAAACTCAACGTGGCCTGTGGAGCCTACCATGCTGGGATGGGGAACAAGCAGAGGAGAGACACCCACCACCAGTTCATGAGGGATGAAATTCAGGTATGCAGGAAACAAAATTCTCTTAGTCCTATTTAGAATTGCAGAGTTTTTGGTAGAAGAAAATTTTGGAATATCAACCTGTGTTACCCATGTCCTCTGTCTGCAATTCTGGGCAAAGAAATTGCTGGTCTGTGCTGACAGGAATAAGATTCCTAGCTTATCTTTCAAATTTCTGTAGTAATTCCCTTAAAAATGCATGGTATCCAAGGAAAATGGTGGTAGCTGGAACAAGATCACAACTTCTGTGAGCTGCTTCTTTCCTAGGCAGCAGAGATTTCCTGGGACTGCTTGTGTTCCTTTTCATGATCTGTTTTGTGCCTGTTGAGAACAGCTACTTGAAAACACTCCTGCGTTTGCCACAGCACATCATCCCTCTCACGTTTGTAATCCTATGGCTGTGCCCTGGCCAAACTCAGATCAGCACTGTGGGTCTGGAGCTGTTGTAATTCAGGCTGAACTTCGAGTCTGTGGCAGCAAATTCACACCAAGTGTGTGAGCCTTAAGCCAGGTACATTCTTTGGGATCACTTGAAGGCACGTGGCTCCTGTTTTGCAGTGTGTTGTGGCTACGGTGGCGTTTGGAATGGGCATCAATAAGGCCGATATCCGGCTGGTTATCCACTACGGCGCCCCGAAGGAGATGGAATCCTATTACCAGGAAATGGGGAGAGCCGGGCGCGACGGGCTTCCCGCTGCCTGCCACGTCCTGTGGGCTGCGGCAGACTTGACCTGCAACAGGTAAAGCTCTGGGGACAGCCCTTTTCTCCCTCCTCAGGGCCTTTTGCCGTGGGTCTCTGCAGTTCAGCAGCCTGTGGGTTTGGAAGAACCTCTTTGTCTCCTGTTTTGCCCTCTTTGGGATAATGTTCAGAAGAATATGAATGAAGTGCTCTCCTGAGTATGCCCCAGGCTCTGAGGACCAAGGTGGTGGAGAAGCAGGCAGGCAGCTTGGGTCTGGTTTTAGTAGGATATTTTTTCTAGCTCTTCCTGGTGAATTAGAGAGCATTGTCTGGCATATTTCATTTTTGGTGTGGGACAGGGGAACAGTGGTCAGCATTTAAGGCTCTGCATTTTTTGCTCCTGTCTCAGACGCCTCCTGAATGAGATCCACAACGAGAAGTTCCGGCTGTACAAGCTGAAGATGTTGGCAAAGATGGAGAAGTACCTGGTGTCCAATAGCTGCAGGAGGAAGTGAGTGCTGCAACCTATATAGTGCTTTGTCACTGCAGGCAGCTTTGATAAGAGCTGCTGTGACTTGGTCACAGCTGTGGGTTGTCACCAGAAGGCATTTTGGACTCACAATGTGTTCTACAAGCACAGAACATTCTATTCTATATTAATAAGCAGTATCAAAAGTACAACCTTCAGCACATTTCTACATTTCCTTATTTGCTTTTTTTAAAAAAAGACTTTAGAGGAATCAAGGCTAAATAATTGGTTCCCCGGTGAATTAATTAATGATGCTGATTTCAACTCCATTTTCTGCAATAAATTTCATGTGTAAATTCTTGGTCTTTCATTGAATTCTTTTCGTTCCCTTGGGTAGAATCATCCTGTCTCATTTTGAAGACAGACAACTCCGAAAGGTTTCCTCTGGCATCATGGGCACAGAAGAATGCTGTGATAATTGCAGGTCCAGGTAAGCATTCTTCCCTGAAGGCTGATCCTAGAGGTTTTGTTCTCTCAGACTGACTTACAAGGAAAATTACCTAAAAGAATTGACTTTCATGCATCTGATCTTGCAGCTGTTCAGCCTGAGGTTTATTTTTGAGCAGCTCTCTAACCTTTTGCTAATGAGTCGAGCAAGCATTGATAAGCTCTAAGTTAGGCTGTGGGAAAGCCTGGAAACAGAGCAGGATCGCAGTTCCTAAAAGGGGTTTAGGGCAACACCCTGAAACTGTGAAAACCACTTCTGTTTGTCAGTTTAAGCCCCGTTAGGTAATCAATCCCAAAAGGCAACACAAATGGTGTGTGGTACCAGGTGTCTGAGGCTGAATTGCCCCAGTGTCCAGGGAGCTGTTCTCCTGTGCTGACATGTGCTCTTTTAACCTTGCCAATAATTTCATGGATGTGCTGAGGGGGACTCGGGAGGCTGATAGTCACAGAGGTATGAGCAGAAACACTTTCCTCAGTTCCTTCTGTAGTTATAATAAAGCTTTCCCTGAAGTTCAAGTAGAGGATTCCTTGCTCCTGCGGGTAGCCTGATGCTTTCTGATCCCAGGCAAGATGTTAAGCCATGTCGCTTTCTGGTGAAGTGTTACCAGTTCAGGAATTTCTGTATGTCAAGGATTAGGACATCTTTGCCTGGCCTCAACTACAACTAAGTAAAAAAAGAATTTAAAATAACATAATTTCCTCTTTGCAGCCACCTTACTATGCTCATAAAGATCCAGGTAGTGAATTTGTATTGCAGAACTGAAATAATTTGAAATAGGTCATTTTCCTTTTTGTCCTTAGAACTGTTTTGTGCCAGTAATTTTTCAGTGGGTTCTTTCAGTCAGTAACAAATGCATTAACAAACCTTACATAGCCTTTAATGGGGTCACTCTTAACTTCTGGTTTTCGTTTTTCCTTTATGTTCTTAAAGAAACAGAAAAAAGCTTTTAAGTGCAATGAGAGAAATGTTGTGCATGCTCAAAGCAATGCAAATGTTTAAATGCTGAATTCAGAAGATTGCTGAGACAGTGCTCTTAACAGCAGATGTTGTGGAGAACTTGGGCAGTTGTCTGAGAAGTTACTTTGATAGAAATATAAATGTGTCTTTAGTTACACTGACGTAAATAATTAAATATGTTTAAATGTATAGAACTAGGACTGACGTTAGACACTAAGTTCAAGTCAATCACTTGTGGTTATTTCATTAATCACTGGGCTGACAACATTTGGAACAAGGGAGAGGGGACTTGATTTGCTTGTGTTAAACTTGGCTTCCTTTGTGCCTTTCAGAGGCTCCTGCCTTGCAGTCCCCAGTGACTTCGACGGCGGTTTGCAGGACTTTGGGAAGCAAGCACACCAGCTGCTGTCTGCAGTGAGTGCCCTGGATGAGAAGTTTGGGACCCGAATGCCCATTCTGCTTCTTCGAGGGTCTGTAAGTGATTGTATGTGTTCTGAGGGAAGGGGCTGTGACAATGTCCCTCTTAATTGATTTATCAATCAATACATGGATATACATTCATGTCAATGTATGTATTCCATTTTTCTTGGAAAGATGGATGTTTGTATAGAGAGGTAGTCTTGATTTGGGAAGCTGCTCAGCTCCGCTCCCCATGCAACAAGCAAGATGATTGTCCTTTAATTTTTTTATGAAAAGGCATCATTTTGATTGTCTTGAAAGGAACAGCCTTTTCAGAATGAAGGATCAACACCTTGGCTCAATAATTAGTTGGCTTATGTTTGAATGAAGCGATGGCTTCCACTGTAGCTTTGTGTTGCTGACTGACTTGGAGTAGTGAAGTGGGAAGTAGGGTACCAGAATGAATATAAATTATTTCTATACACCTTTAATTTTAATTGTTTTGAAATACTAAGCAAGAAACTCAGTGGAAATAAAATTAGAATAAGAACAAAATCATTTTTTATGTTTACAAACTGATGAGAAAAAGAATGACCTGCAGTACTTGATAAAACTGGGTGAATCCCTTGTTTAGCCTTTTAATAAAGTTAAGCTGCTGATTATTACACAAGTGTATGTAAGGAAAAATGAACTCGTCACAGCCTTGGCAGAAGGTGGATTAGGAGTGGAATAGGTTAGAGGAGGCTCCTCACATACTGGGCTTTTGGTTTACTGGTTGTACTTTAAGCTTTCCTGCACAAGGAGTGGACAAATTTGACGTACTGTTTCAAAAATTTCAGTGCTCTCAACGCTTGCCAGACCGGTACCGGAGGCACCCTCTCTTTGGCTGTGGAAAAGAGTGGCCAGAGAACTGGTGGAAACAGCTCTGCCAGCAGCTGATAATGGAAGGGTTCCTCAAAGAAGTCTCAAGCCATAACAACAAGTTTGCAACCGTTTGTGTGCTCACCCAGAAGGTAATTCTGGTTGTGGAATGACCCACTGAGAGCTCCTCCTGAGTAATCCATAGCTAAGCCGTGCGGTTTATTTCTTACAGGGTAGAAATTGGCTGTCAAATGCTGGATCTGCCTCAAATCCAAGTCTTCTGTTACAGTCCAGTGAAGACCTCAACCTGCAGAGACCTTCTACCAGGTAATTGTAGCACGTGTGTTCTCTTGAACACTTCTTTACTAACACCAGATCTGTCTCTGAAACCTGCTTTTGGAGAAGGCAGGGTTGAATAGGAGGAGGCTTTGAGATCCTCAGCGTTCTGGTTTTTTTCATGAAGAATGACGGTTCTAATCATTAATCAATAACTTGATTTGCCAAATACAGCCCTATACCAACTTGAAATAAGTTTGCTTAGCAAAATGTTATTTTTTGAAGGGCAGTGTCACTATACAATGGAATTAAGATGTAATTAATTGCATTACAGCAGTAGCAGACGTTCGCCTGTGCTCTCCCGGCAGCGCTCCCCAAGCACAAAGGGAACAACACAGTCACCAGGCAAGCAGGTCTGTACCAGTACAACCCTCCAGCAGCGTGATCCATCCTTGCTCGTATTAAAAAAAAAAAACCCCAACTTGCAGTCATATCACAAATTAATATTTTATCAACAGCAAACTCAGTGAAAAGATTGTAAGTCAGCATTTGTCTTGTTTTTCTGGTTTTTTATAGATATCTCTGTATGAGATGTTCTCGTATGACAGAAAAGGTAAAACTCCACCAAGAACTAACACACTTAACAGGTACAGTACTTGGAATTAAAGCAGGTTTGCCTAATTTTGACTGTGTTAATGGGTATACTGCTTGTCAGGTGATGCTTAAAATGAGCATTCTCATGTGAAGTAGGTGTGGAAATGTTTAATACATTTAAAAAACCAAGTGCCTAAAACTTGCTGTACACTGCATTATATCTCAAAACATATTGTATTGACAAGATGGAACAGTTAACATCAGGGAGCATGGAGGGCTCTGCCTTTCCACACTGGTCTGGAGAGGACTGAGACCAAGTCGAGGCTCCCTCAGGTCAAAAGAAATCAAATAACCTCTTGCAAAAAGCAGACCAAGTAATTTGTTTTCCTGGCTCATGTGCTGCTTCAGATTAAATGCACCTTGTATTTCTGAGTGGATTCCTCCTTCAGGCCACCATTCTGGTGCTGGCAGATGACAGGAAGAGAGGCTGTGTCACTTAGGTGAATAGCTGCCACTGCAGCCATGTGAAGATGGATTATTTTAGGGACGGTTAAAATCCAAATCAAGTTATTTTGCACAGTGCTTAGGAAAGGAGGCTCTTAGTCCAGCTTGTCTGCTAACAGATATTGCAGTGTAATCATGGCAATCCAATCAAGGGTAAATGTCCCCGACTCCATGAGCCCGTGGACTGGGAGCTGTGCTAATTCCACTCACAGCACAACAGCTGTGTCCCTGTCTCTGATGGTTTTAAGGTGCTCCATGTGGTTTGCCAGGATTAATGTTCTCAGCCATAGGCAAAAAGGAAAGGTGGGATGTCATAGGGCACAAGTGACTGTTAGAGCATGTTTTTGTTCAGGATACAGGAATCCAGCTCTTAAGAGATATTGGTGGGTTGGGTTGGTTTTTTCTCCCCAGACTCCCACAGATATGACTTAATCTGCTTGAGCTTCGTACAATAAGAGCGTGTTTGTGAGTTGCAGCACCAGATCAGAGAAATTGTGACATTAAGGATCCTGCTGGTTCTACCCCAACCAGCTCCAGTCCAGCCTGGGTGCAGAGCTGGCATGAGGTGCTGTTGGAGCTGGCAAAATAAGCTGGGCTGCTGCTCTCCCACAGCCTTGAACCAAGTCCCTGAATAAACTGATGTGAAGCAAGGCTTGCTTACAGTTGATTTTTTTGTTAGTGTTTCAGGGCGCTCACCACTGAAATCTCCTTTGAAGCCCCAAGAACCAGGTGTTTCATCCCGAGAAAAAGAACTAGAGGTAAGCTTTTGTGGGATGGGGAGGATATCTCTGAATTGCAGTCAGCCTGCAAACCACAGTTGTCCTGCGTTTGGGCAGCTGGCTCGGACAGCTCTTAAAATTACTGAGTTGTTTTGAGTAGAAGTCCCAGAACGGGGCTTAAATACACTAGGGGAGGGATTAATGGATGTTGCAGGGCTTTTGTGTATTACTGGAAAGATAAGGCAAGTGATAACTTTTGCTCTTGTAACAATTACACCTATGAGTGGTGTAGAGCTGCTTCCTGAGAATTTGGCTTCTTCCTTCCCAGACTGTTCTGTATGGCAAACTGCTGACTGCTAGACAGAAGGTAGCTAATGAGAAGGAAATTCCTCCAGCTGTCTTGGCAACCAATAAGATCCTGGTGGAGATGGCCCGGATAAGGTAAAGCCAGCATGCAGACCTGTTGTACAACCTGGGGAGGTTGCAAGCCAAGTCACAAATCCCTTTTGTGCTTTGGCTGGGAAAGTGGGGCAGCTCAGCTGGTGAAGCATCTGAAGTGCCTCCCCCAGTTACTAAAAGGCATTGGGCAGCAGTATTTTGGGAATGTCTGTGTTGTTGCATTCGTCATCCTAAACCAGGCCTACGAATGTTGAGAACCTGAAGAAAATTGATGGTGTGTCTGAAGCCAAGTCCACCATGTTGATGCCTCTCCTGGCTGAAATTAAGGACTTCTGCCAAGCAAATGGTTTGCAGGTATGATGAACTGAAGTGTCTTCTCCTTGGCAGGAGCCTTAAGAATGGGATTTGTTCTGCAGCTATTGGACTCCACGGACTAGTCTTTCTGTTTCACAAAAAAATACTGTGATCTAGGAATGGGAACCAAAAGCATCCCTAGTTTTTTAGTTGTTTTCAAGGAGTCTGTGTTGAGAAAGTTTAGCTCAAATGGAGGAGTTTCCCATGCAGACTGAATGCCACAGTTTGTTTTGATGGAATAGTTCCACATGGAATGAGGAATACATAAGATGATGTGTTGGCCTGTGCCCTTTTTTCTGTCTGGTTTTCTTTTCCAAGTCCCTTGGACAATGCCATGCTTGGTTTTAGTAAGATGGGAACGTGTGGGTGTCCATCCGGATTCTGTCCTTGCTTTAGTTTTCCCTTCCTTCTCTACTTTCTTTTTTAAGAACATGGATTTGGGGTCAGAACCAACCTCCAGACAGATGAATGATTCTGTTAATGTTACTTCTTCAGATAATGGGAGGGTGATTCACCGGTTGCCACTGGGATAAAATTAATTTAATTTCTGCTTTATCTCACTTAGACTGACACATTCCCCACATCTGAATCCAAGGTTCAGAAAGAAGCATCTCCCTGGAAGTGTGCTAGAGCCCTTTCTCGCTCAGAGGAGGTCACATATATCCTGTTCCAAGAGAAAAATTACTCTCTGGTAAGCTCTTGCCTGTGGAGGCTTTTGCTTTGCTGAAAGCTGACAACAGAGATGCTTTGTCTAGAGGAGGGGGATGTGCAAGTTCTCTTAAATCCTCTGCACAGTGCTGGGATGGGTTGCTTTAAAACTCTGAGGCAGTACCTTTCCTGGGAAATGGCAGATCCTGTTACTTAACTCCGTGAAGTTGTGGTATGGAAAACTGAGGTGGGATACAGTGAGGTTTTTAATTCCACAGTAAGAAACTCAAGTTGCTTTGGCTTTTGCTTTTCCCCTCCCAAGAGTATGGGTCAGATGGTCCCCAAGTTAGAAGTGTACCTAAGGATGAATTAACAAGAAACAGTTGTACAATTATTAATGGGCAACTTGATGCTCTGTATGCACTAATCCTGATGATATGCACAGTGTGTTTATTCCTTGTGGAGAAATGAGTAGAAACTTGAAATGTGCTTTTTTGAAGAGTACAAGATTCCAGCTGGAAACCTGTCTTTGAGGAAAAACAAGTTTGGGTCAATCAAGTTTGAGATGCTTTTCTTCAAGGCAACTGTTCTAAGAGGAGAATTCATCCAACGTGTGAAAATGAAGGGGAATTTGTTTTGGTGCTGTTATCCATGTTCTGCATGGATGTTCTGTATTAAGTGGGCCCATGGAAGGTCAGGTGCACCACAGCTCCTTCATCTCGACTAAGTTCAAGATGAGGTGTTGCACTCAAGCTGTGAAGTAGCAGTTTTGCGATGGAAACACACTTGAGAAGCTGGAAAAGAAATGAGATAACTATTAGGAATAATGCAGTGTTTTGGGGAGCTTTGTTGCGCTGCTGCGTGCCAGTGTCTCTGGGTTGTTTGTTGGGAATGACACTTCCGCCGTGTGAATCCCTTCTGCCTTTGTTTCCCCAGAGGGCCATAAGTGAGTGCAGATCTCTGCCCCTTGCTGTGGTTGGCACTCACCTGTCCCAGGCCCTGGCAGCTGGCTACACTGTGAGCCTGGAGCGAGCAGGTTTGACTCCGGGGGTTCAGCAGGTCATTACGGATGTTATCCGCAACCCTCCCATTAACTCAGGTAAGCATCACTGACCGTACCTGAAGCTCCTCATGCCTGGTAGAACCCATCAATCCCAGAAGGCTGGGGCAATGCCAGGGTCACTGCTTTCCTTTCAAGGCTGAGTTGTAAAATAACTCTTACCGTGATCCATAACAATGGGGCAGCCCTTTACAAATCCTTTGACTCGATTGTGTGGAGAAGATTGAGACATCCCTCTTGAATCTGTATTTACTCAAATGTTTTTGGGAAAAAGCATCAGCCTGACAAGGTACTCCTGTCATCCTCAGAAAACACACTGGGAACTTATCACATGATCTTACGAGTCAAACCCATACATTTTTATCTTCTTATCTTTTCTATGCCTTAATCCATCCTATGCTTTAATGAGGTGCAACGAATGTATTTTACAACATAAGAAAACTGAATAAGGGACAAGAAGCTTAAACAATTAATATCGTGTTTATATTTTTTCCAAGACACTACCAAAATTCAAGAAATTAGAAAACTTACTCCTGCAAATATTCAGCTGTATCTGATCAAGATGATGATTGCACTATTGGAGAAAGAGGATAGAAATAAATCTCAGGATGGCTTAGGCATCAAAAGGAGGTTGGTGTGGCCTGAAGGGCAGCAGGAAAAAACAGGAGCAGATCAAGCAAGCAGGGGAGGTGCCTTGTGGAATAAAGCACAGGTTAGTAAAAGAAGGTAAAATAATGTTTTCTTTGTAGGAACAGACTAACAGGATGTTGTTGGTGTTTCCAGCAGTGCTTAGTGTCTCATCTTCCCAATCCATCTCTGCCTCCATTTTGAGTAGAACCACGTCCTCCTTCTCAGAGGAATGCTCAGAGCAGAAACTGAGGATTCTTTTGGAATCAGTATTGACCTAGGAAGAGGTCAGACCTGTGCAGCTTAGCTGTGATTGGTTGCACACATTACGAGTTCTTCCCAGTATGAAAGCTTGGATACGCTGGATCCTTCATAACAACCAAATCTGGGTTGTGCCCTTGCTTTGCTTCTGTGCATCGGTACCTAATAACCAACCTGATGTGGGAAAAGAGATCCTCCTACTATGCAGGAAGGTTTAGAGGATGAAAAAGCCAGAGGCAATTCCAGCTAGGAATGTCTTCAGTCTTTGGGTTTCTATATTGCTTGAAATGGCTGGGCACAGCCTGACAACAAGTGTCTCCTGGGGGACAAATCTTGGGAAATCAGGAGCTCTTTGTTGATGTTTGAGAAAATCCAGGGTAGTCTGAGCCCTCTGCTGGCATCTGTGACCCCAAGTCCCAGTTCAGCACCTTGTACAAAGGACACCCTGCACTGAGTGGCACCTGGTGGGAATAGTAACAAGAAATGCCATACTCCAAATCCTGCTGCCTATACTGGGATTTCATGTCTGTTCCTTACAGGGCTTTGGGCTGATTTCTTAAACAGTGGCTTAAGCAGTTTTTCAAGCATTGCCATTTTGCCGAATTGATTTTCTTGTTTCCCCGAGTGCTGTTTTGTTTCTACAGTATCTGTGTCAGAGCCACCTTTTTCCTGCAGCTGACCTCCTGACAGTCCAATTGCCTGAGCTCTGATCACACTTCTTCCTGCTACTGTTAGCTCCTGGTGCTAATAATGGGAGTGACATGCTATTAGTAATCAAATTAATATCATCCAAAGGAATAGACTGCAAATCTGAAAGCTAATCCAAACAGTCTTTATTTACTTTTCCTTCAGAAGATATCCCGGTTCTAATAATTCTCTGTAGCAAGCAATTTTAAATCTCTTAATGGATGTTCTTGGATTTGAATGGTGTGACATTGCTGCTGCTTTTACAGGGTAATTGGATCAATCCAGCATCCAAGGAAGGAGCACAGAAACCCCATCTGCACGTGGTGCCTTTGGCTTCGGTAAGCAGATGTTCTTACTCTAATAAGGCATGTGGTAAACTTGCCATTAGTGAGGATTTTGGTAACATGGGGATGTGTAGCTGATGAAAAATCTCAGCATGACTGCTGCAACCTATGACCAGCAGGATGGTATAAAAAACATGAGTTAGTATCTCTTGTGCCCACTGTGCTGTTTTTAACTGATTAGCTGTAAAAACACATTTGAAAATATGACACTTGAGAGTCAGAAGTAAATATTTCAAGTTTTCAGAGCCATAGGGATGGAGGAAGCATTTTTCTCCACTTAAAAAAAAGAAGAAAAAAGGCCCAAGTACAATTTCCAGTTGCTGTGTGTTTGAAATGCGTGGACTTCACTTGCTCAAATTTTATTGTGGTGAAAAGAATAGTAGGCAGTGCCCTCATTAAGCAGAGGTGTTGGAAGTTTGTTGGTGATGGGCTGTGACCCAAGTCGCATTGTGCTTCCTTTCTGTCCCACGGGAAGGCTGCAGGGAGCGTGGATGCCAGCCAGGCGGGGAGCAGGGGGGCAGCAGGCCCCTCGAAGCCCATCCCCCCGGCCTCCTCCGACCAGCCTGCCCTCGATCCCGAGGAGGAGGAGCTGTTTGCCGACTCTCAGCCAAAGGTGAGACTGCAGGAGCACAGCCCAGACCCGGTGACTGGGGTGGGGATCTTCAACAAACCTAATGCCCAGCTTCTGTCTGGGTTCCTGACTGTGCCTAAAACCTTGCCCTGGCTTGCCAGCCCACTTCTGTCATGGACATCCCTGAGGCAGTGATGCCACGTTGCTTTGATTGCCCTTGCTGTGTCCAGATATCCCGCTTGGACAGCAATAGACTGCTACAGGAAACTTTTCCCCCAGTACATTTTGTCAGCTATCTCGTGGCAGGCATTTCCAACCTTTTAAGAGGACATTTGCTTCCTTTTTTTTCCTTTTAAGTCCGGGGTTCTGTGAGGCTGTGCCAATCACATTTAGATTTTTGCACTGGTGTCTATAGGAACAAAAGTTGTAGGTGCAGACGTTAAGAGTTTTTATTTAAAAGGGAGCTCATGTCTCTGACCAGCACCACTTGTTGAACCACTGGCTTCAGTTTGAAGCTGGACATTACTGTGAGTGCAAATCTTTCTCAGCCTTGATTCTCAGAGTTTAATTCTTAATCCCTTAGGTACTTAAATAAGGTGTTGGATTTAGGTGAGGCATAAGTCTTCCATTAACAACTTGGACTGTTTGTGGCTGCAGCTGAGCATGAATTTGAGGAGTAGAGCTGTGCAAATGAGCCAGGCTGTGAATGCCCGTTTCCTTCCATGTTTGTGCGTCTGTTTCCTTCCAGAACTCTCATCCCCCTGCTAAGAGGCGGGTGCCAGAATGGTTTGGAACCTCGGCAGCAACAGCTGGACCTGAAACCCAGACCAAGAAATGCAAAACAGAAATCAGAAAAGGGATTTTCAGTTGAATGTGGAAATCAAGATGATTTTTTTTTTTAATCTTCTTTCCCACCGCCAGGAGCATTATCTGCAGAGACTGTTGCCTCAAAGAGGCTTTAATTGCCCCTGCTGTACTCTGCATTCCTGCTGCTGCCTCTTCTCTTCCTCAAGGAGCACTTTTAGGACTTCTTCACTGTGTGAAATGGGATGTTAATAAAAAGATTTGAATAAATAACCCCTCTCTCTGTCTGTGNCGGGGCGTGGGAGCGGCTTCCCCACTCCGTGCGCGGGTATCGGGGCGGCGAGGCACCGGCACCCTCCGGCCGGTAGTTTCCGGTCGCCCGCCCTCCGCGCTGCCACTTTGTTCCGTCCTGCCGGTGGCCGTGAGGTCCCTCGTTAACCTGGTACCCGGCTTTCCTACCCTGGTACGACCGTGAAGGCTGGTTCGGCATTCCCATTCACATTCTTTAGCGCTCCGGTGGTGCACTGACACCTTTACCCTGTTATTTAAGTCCATATTCGGGAAAAGGAGGAGCAAACAAGAAATAAATTTCTCCCCAGGGATGTGGTCACAGCACCAATCCTGACACATCTCACGGAGCGTTTGGACAACACTCCCAGGCCCAGAGTGGGATTCTTGGGGTGTCCTTGTGGGGCTAAGAATTGGACTCAGTGATGGGACCCTGTGGGTCCCATCCAACTCATCGTAGTCTGTGATGCAGATATTTCTGCTCCTGAATACCTTATCGACGCCAACACCTTTTTCCTCGCCTTTTCCCCGTGGCAGAGTCATGGACCCCAGCTTGCTGAGGGAGCGGGAGCTGTTCAAAAAGCGAGCCCTCTCCACGCCGGCCGTAGAGAAACGCCCAGCGCTCTCTTCGGACTCCTCCGCCTCCAAGAAGAAGAAAGCCAAGGTTGAACAAGGGGGCTCCTCCAGCTCAAAACAAAACACAGGTGGGTGGAAGTCTCCTGTCCAGCAGCTGCTTGGTGTTTCCCACTGCTTGCCTTTAAGCTATGGTTAATTAATGTGAATAACGCTATATCTGTGAGTTTTGCTTGTGGCTGTTGTCATTCTTTCTCTTAAATTACCACTTTTGTTAAGAAAGTCACTTGCACAACGTGAAAAACCCATTCCCTACTGTGCATATGTGTTAAGCCTCATCCGGTGGTTTGTTTGCTGTTGCTCCGTTGGAGGAATCGCTACTGCCAAAATTGTTGATGTGAAACTGTGCTTCGGTTTGTGGATTTCAGTGCCTGCTGGATAGGCAGTAGCAGTGGTGTTATTCATTTTCCTTGTGTTTGCCATGTTGGATAGGGCCCGGAGAAACCTGGTCTAGTGGATGGTGTCCCTATGGCAGGGGGTTGGAACTGGGTGATCTTTAGGCTCCCTTCCTGCCCAAACAGTTTCATGATTCTGCAATGATTTCTGGCAGGAGAGCACCTAAAACCTTTAGGTAACTGTAAGTTGAAGGGTATCCATACATGAGGTGGATTTTATGAGGTACATCTTGTCTGGCATGCATGTTGTAATTAGCAGTTGTCCTTGTTTTAGCTGGGAGCTAAGCTTTGCTCATGAGCAAAGGGATTCCAGACGTTTCTGCCTCTTTTACTCAGGAGTTGTGGCGTTTCCCTGGGATGGTGACACTGATAATGCGTCTCTCAGCATCAAATAAACAGTTAATAACGCAGCACCAAAAATAGTGGGAGTACGTGGAAAGTGCAGCACCGGGGAGAGGATTTGCTGTGAAAGCAGTGGCAGTTCTTGAGTGCACTTTAAAGGTCAGATCAAATGCCAGGAGTTACTAAACCACAAAATACCCTGTTGTGCAAACTCAGTCCATGCTAATATTTTGAATAATACCACACGTGGCTCTCTCCTCAACTCCAAAAGAAACAATGGAGCTAAAAACAGCAGAGAAAAACGTCACAGGGTTTGGGAGGAGGTAGGCATCTTCTGTCCCAGGGGAAGAGAAGGGAATTTGGATATGTGTCTGCAGCTTCTCAGGCACCAAATAAAGTATCAGCCAGACATTCTAAAATAAATCAAGGGAGGCCAGGTTCCCATCCCTCCCTTTTTCACACTCTCCAAATAAAACAAAATTCTGTGTGGAATATCCTGAGCTGTGTCTCTGACGTGAACGGGGTTTGCTGGGAAGAAGGGATGGGGAGTCAGGAAGAGGGCAGAGGGTACAAATCTGGGTCTGATCTGGAGGATTTGAGCAGATAAAGAAGGTTTCATTTTGTTTCTGTGGTTTTGGTGGACTGAGGGTTTCTTTAAGTGCTTTTGTGGCTGTAAGACAATTCTCTTACACAAACAGGGACCCAGTGTGGCTGTGAGGAAATAAACTTGATCTTTTATGCTGCTGGATGTGTTCCAGGCAGTACCAGAAAGGCTTCAGGGTTTCTATAACATTTTTATGCTGCAGAGTCAAAATCCGTTGCCTCAAAATCTGCTTTCTGTTTGACTTGCCGGATAGGCAGGTGCCTGTCAGGATATGTGGATGTCAGAGATAGGTCTGGGGAGGTGGAGTAAAAACCTGATGTTGAGGAATCCCTGTCCCACCGCCCCAAAGAAACAAAAACTCATGTGGTCAGTCCCAGTTTTGTTGTGCAGTGGCCATGGAGGTGATAAATGGAGTCACAGTGTTTGTGTGTTGGCACTGATAGCCCCTGGGTGTGTAGTGCCCACAGGTCCTCCCTCGCTCTGTGGTTCTGTGACGCAGAGAACCTGCCCTTGTCACTTTTTGGGGGAGGAGAGGTATGGAGACCATGCTAATCTTCAAATGACTGCTCAGCTAAATCTGGCCTCTGTGTGAAGACTGGCTCTAACCTTCTGTAACTTCTATAGTCATTACTATATGAGATTACTATCATTATTTCAAATCATTATTTCAACAGTTATTTGAAAAAAATCATAACTAGTTTACTCAGTTCAGAATAGGAACTGGAAAATAAATGAAACTGATCAAATATGTTTGTTTCATTTTATTAATCAATAGTAATTTGTGGCTATGGTCTTTGTCTTAAGACCTTTGTTTCAGTGGTCTCTGCCAACAGTAGTCAAAAGCCACAATCTTCAGGGGCTGTTTCATGGAAAAGAATCATTCTGAGTCTTCTCTAGTGCTGTGCAAGGGGATACCTTTGTCTTCTGTTCCTTCTGCCCACACCCATTCCTCTTTATAGACCTGTGAAACAAAAAGCTGGGATGAGTCCCAAGGTTTGTCATTCCATGTGCTTCTCAGGAAGGCATCGTTGGAGCAGCAGAGGCTGGCATTATGCATGCGCTGCCCTCTTGTGTGCAGCCGTAATGGGCATTTAGTGGGAATGCTGCAAGTGTCCAGAGCATTTGCTTTTAGGAAAGAGATATTAATTAATTCAGTGCATCCTGATGGCTACTCTGGCCTCTTGAGCAGGACTTTGCAGGCTGATGCTGTCACACACAGCAGAAGGTAATGAGTCGTCATTATCACCATTGACATTATCTCCATCGTATGTCTTGGCGTGAGTCCTAAGTTATCTTGTACTTGGGGCATCAGCTGCCATTAGTTGTGCTTTTGATTTTGAGCTCGAAGCATTCTCTGCATGGGGGACTGGTCCTGGCCAAACTTCACTACAAGAAATGCATCTGAGATGAATGGTTGTGTGGTTTTGTGACTGGAGGAGGGAGTTTGCTTCTCCAGGTGAATCACTGGACTAGCTGTGCTAGTTCATAGTGCCGTGGGTGTCTTGTGACTCCATCTCACCAGCCTGGAGCAGCATGTGTCAATTAGCAAGTCTTCCACTGTGTCCAGATCTTCTGGAGCTTAGTCCTACTCAGCCTGAGAGGGGGATTTGATATATATATATATATATATTAAAAAAAAAAGAGATCGTTATAGGTACTGGCCATAGAACAAAGGCTTTTCAGAAGTGGATGGACTGTGAGGTCACTTACGGCTGTGGCCATTTAGGTGGGTTTTGTTTCCTTCAGGACAGGAATGTTATCTGGGGTTGATACAGTTAAATAACTTGTCCCACATGTAGCTTTGCTCTGGGGCATTTCTGTGTGGGTTCAGGAGCGTGAAGGACTTGCCAGGATTAACTGATGGCCGTGCTGTTGGACACTGTTACTACGGTTGTCATTTGTAACTGCAAAACTTGAATGGTTTTCAAAATCAGAGACACAACACAGCTACAGAGGGCAAATAACCTGGTGAGCCAGAGGTGTGAGAGTTCTCTGTTCAGGATGTGAGGAAGGGGTGAGTGTGAACTCTGGGATGTGTCAGCAGGCAGATGAAGTAAAGTGAGATTCTCTTGTGCAAAGTGAAGCAGCCCCCTCTAGGACAGGGCTGATCCTGGTGTGGCCTCCTTTGTGAAACCTGTTGGCACCTGAAAGCTGGGCTGGGTGACATCCCCCTCTTCGGCGTGGGAGGTGTGCCGCCCATCTGCCTGTGTTCCTTGGCAAGAACTCTATCATTTCCAGTTTAGCTTTGAAAGTTTGGGATAGGGATGATAGATCCAGCATGTCCAGCTCCCTGTAGTGTTGCGGTTGCCACAGAAGCAACGGCCTTGGGGCAGAGAAGTGTCCCTGTTTATTTCCAGCAGGATTTTGTGGAAAAGGTCAGACATTCTGTAGGTAATGGGTTACTCAGGTCTCGACACCCAGAAGTCGTTGGCCAGGCTGAATATGAAATAAGGGGAGAACAGTTCTCTGGAACTGGAGAAGAGGGGGAAGAAAGGGTCAAGCTACCCTTAGGAAGATTAGAAAAGACAATTTTAGGGATACATTTCTTGTTGGCTTAGTTTTCCTCCCACCACCCTCTCTTCTAAAAGCAAGAAACCCATAATAAAAAGTGCTGCCAAAGGCTGGAATTCACCCAGTCCTCTCCTGCCTGAAGGGTCTTTTGCCATTCAACCCTTCTCTCCCATCTTTTTTCTTACCCCTTGTCTTTCTGTCCTGTCCCTGTCTGGTTGACTCGGTGGGACAACACTGCTGTCTTTGCAGTGAATGTGATCTGATTGTTGAACATTTTATAAACATTTTCTTCAGTTGAGTAACACAGTTATATGCATGTTAGGCAACATTTGTTTGGTCAGGTAGACAAAATTCTATGCTAGTCACTCAATATAAACAGCAAAAGTTCATCTTAAAAGAAGAATCTTTTTTTCCCCCCGTAACACTGCAATAGATTGTCCTTCTGCTAAGCACTTGGAAAGCCATTGCCAATTATTCCGGTTCACATCCAGAGATAAAATTGAAACCGTGGATATTTAAGTCCGAAAGAAAAAAAGCACGTGACTTGCTCATTTGTAAGGTACAAGAGGCTTCATTCGAGGTGTCAGACCAAGTTCTCCGAGAGCAGGTGCTCAGTGCTTCCTACACCACCTCCGTTTCACGCTTCCTGAAGCTGTTCATCATTGCTCTGACGGGATTGGGCTCGTTCTCCAAGTCTTTCACGGTTTTGTTTTTCACGCAGCAGCAACAGTCCAGCAGTTCATACAGGAAAGCCAACACCACCAGAGAAACTACAGTGAAGATGAATATGATCAGGATAACAAAGCAGGCAGTGTTCCAGTTGTCATGGAAAGGGTAAATTTTTTGCACTTGGAAGCCCAGATACTGGGAAATGGATGTAGTCTCATTCCAGTGAGTGCTGTTGAGGGTTGCCATTCTTGAAGAGTTATCTGAGTATGCTCACTGTCAGAGATTTGGGAGCTGAAACGCAAAAACAAAGCTGTTGAGGACTCTGTCAATCAAGGACATGCTGTGATTTTTATCACAAATTGTAGCTACTTAAGTTCAAACTAAGTGCTCAGAGTTTCTACAAACATGTATTGTTGCATACTCATATTTGCTCACAAAAATATCAAGCTCCAAATGTACAAGTTTGTGATAGGACTGGAACATTTATTTCAGCAGTGTCTGGTTCATGCAGGCATCATGTGGTGTAAGCTGTTCAGGAAGGAGAGAGCTTTGCTTCTTTGTTTCAATTATATGCACAAACAGGAAGCCTACAAACTGAATTTTCAAGGTGTATACAGTGGTTTCAACCACCTGTCCATCATCAGTCTTGAGACTGGCACTTGAATGGTGTGAAAGGCCTTATTATTTTGGAATTGCCTGTTAGCACAGACTTGTTCACCCTGCAAAACTCTTTGGTCTTCAGGAAGGCAGATTTCCTGACCTGATCATTCCCCTGCTCTTCCACTGCTGAGTAGTTTGTGCTAGAGAAACTTGGCTGCCCAGATGGCACTGAGAGTGTTTGGAAGTCCTGTTTGTGGTGCCATAGTCATTGGGATAGATAACAAGGAAAACCCAACCCTTTCTGAGGAATTCTGATTTGTTATTTTCAACTCTGCCTAACCCTGGCCCTCAGTGCTGTCTGTTGGCACCCAGCAAAGGAGGAGGCTGCTCTGTGGTGTGGGGGGAGATGAAGCAAGAAGTTGGCTTCAGCAAATCTGCCTTTGCTCTGTAGTCAAATGTAATAAAAACTGTCTGAGGAGCTGCAGTAACTTCTGGTTATCTGCTGTGGCTGTAGGACATGATAATAACCTTTGAATCCCTCAGGCAATTTAAAACTGGGTGTGGGAGGAGGATATCAAGTCAGATCTCCATATTTCCTTGAGGAAATAGCAAGGAGTTTTTAGGTGGAACATGGTGGTGATGGTGTCTACTAAAGCAGCTGACTTAAAGCAGACTGAGCACCTGTCCTTACTTCTGTGAAATTATTAAAGAAAAGGATATAGTGAAAACCTGGATCATGCTGCCAAACCAGCTTGTGATCTATGCCTTATTTTTATTGTTCAAATATTACACATTTTGTTCTTTATCCTTCTGTCTTTAATGGATTTAAATTGAAATGGAAGAGCTTTGTTGTTGGGAAGGTTCCTGACATTAGCATTCCATACAGACATTTACTGGAGCAGTTGCAGTTACTTACTGTTTCCTCTGTTAAATCTGT
The DNA here is from genome assembly GCA_013398055.1 of Ifrita kowaldi. NCBI lineage: Eukaryota > Metazoa > Chordata > Aves > Passeriformes > Cinclosomatidae > Ifrita > Ifrita kowaldi. The sequence goes on from VZRS01000732.1 coordinate 61,926, forward strand.
AACTGAGTACACAAATTAGTAATTGAATATACAAAGTATGACTGAGATGGATGGGATTAATTAAGCTGTTGGTGGGGTTTTTTTCCCTAAACAAAAGTTTACAGAACAAATCCAAGCTAAAAATACTCCTGGCTTGAGTCAGGTCCTGGCTTCAAGAGAGTGGCTTGATTTGGTCCTGGTCTGGGAAGGAAACTCAGCCAACCTGTTATGGGGCTAAAAGTCATGAGGGTTTTTGAAGGGATGGCTTGGAGACTTCTTTTGAAATCCGTGAGAGAAAGAGAGAGGGGGGAGCTGAATAAAAGGATTTGGAGTCCCCTTTGAGGAGTAATTAACATAAGCAGGATTTAATTTTGTATTTTAAATGGCAAGAGGATACCTTTGGGAAAGAAAGGAGTTTTGGTTTGAACTTTGTAAACAGATTTCTAGGACTGAGGGTTTTGTTAGAATCTGTTACGCGCAAGTTTGCCCGCTCTGTAAACACCAGGCACAAAAATAGACTGTTTCTGTGATGCAAAATTTAGTAATTTTAGGAGGTTTTTTTCATTTGTATTGCTCAAAGTGATCAAAATCTGGGGCCACTAGAGGAACTTGTCATGTCTATGTCGCGTAGCCGGCACCCTTTGCCAGTACAGCTCTCTGCCAAGGCAGTAGCTCTGTTCCCAAGAGGAGAGGAGCATCTTGGGCACGGCACGGCCAGGCAGGAGCCGTGCTGGCAGCACAGCACAGTGCAGCAGCCATTGCCTTCCCACTCCACAGCCAGCCCCTTCCCACTCCACAGGCTCCATCAGGGCAGCCGGTCCCTCCCCACTCCACAGCCACCAATAGGGCAGCGGCTTGCATAGTGGAGAGATGTTTGTCTTTATGCCAGGAGGTGGAATTTAATGCCGTGCTGGAAGTGGTTCATGTCCCTTGAGGAGGATGATGATGATGATCTCCTTAGATTTGAATGAGGCAAGACAAATAAAAATCAGCTACTCTTTGCTGTGATTATTAAAATACAAGGCTGAAACAGCCATTGCCGACTGTTCGGAATAAAAACAGCACTAATGAGGTTAGTGTCCTTGAAAGCTGTCAAAAATGGGCTGGTTTCCTGCAGTTTTACTTATTTTGTAACGACACAGTTCAGATTCGTATCATCAGCCAGTCTTATTTGTAATCAAGTCAGCAATTGTATGTATCCAAAATGCAGTGAATTAAATATTTAATGAACTGGTTCCTCTAATATCTGCACTAGGTTTTAATTTAAAAGCATTAGCATCTTTGGGCACTGCAGAGGAACCGCTTTGAAATCATATTCATGGAGTAGAGGGAAATGACTGGCAAAAAATCCTTTTAATGCAGCACTGAGGAAGTCCTGTTTAAGAAAGCACTGAGCAGACATCTCGGGGTAAAAACATTTACAAATCTCAGGTGCATTCTAACCCGTCTGTTTGCATTGTATCGATGGCTGCTCCAGTATTTCCAAAGGTAACAGCATGCAGCGGGATTTTATCCCTACCTCAGTGTATACCACATTTCTAGAACAGGTTTCTCTTCCGCACACACAGATCTCTTACAGACAGCCTAATTTACGGAATACCCCCTGGGAGGTAACGTTTCTCACATTTCAGCTGGAGCTGTCTTTGTTCTAAGGAAAACCCTTTCGCTGTCATTTCTGTGAAAACATATAGAATCAATCACAAGGAACGTGAGGCTGCAGGAAACCAGCCACCTCCCCTGTAAGGACGAAATCCATTTTGTTTACTGAATCTTGGCTGCTTGTGTTAGCTTTGCTGTAAGATGGAGTGGTCATCAATTTTCCATTAGTGCACAGATGGTGAAAGTGCTTGTCTGATCGTGCAAGACAAGCTCCTCTGTGTTCAGCGGGATAAACCCTGCTCAGCCTAGAGAAAAATCATTCTGATTCCAAGAAGCTTTTACAAGTTCGCAGCTTACAGGCATATTTTCTTTCAAGTAATCAAGATAAACCTCAGAGAATGTTATAAAATGATACACACCTACCTCTTGTGTGAAAGGATGCTGAGAGAGCGCCGTTCTGGTCCCTTTTTTTAGTGCAGCCTATGGCACAGCTAAGATGGAGCTTTCCTTCCATTGGCCAGAGCACGATGCTGCTGACAACTTCCTTTGTGCTCATTTGCATCAAGCCCTCAACCCCAGGAGTAAATCATTCATAAATATGACTGTTACTGCCTGGAATAAGAGGCAAACCCCTCCCTGTTCTTGTTTTTTGGGATGCGATGAGCTCGTTAGCAGAGGAGTGCGCTGGGAGCGCGCATTGGCCACGACCCTGATCTGCTTTGTGCTGGAATCAGCCATCAAACCATGACGTTTGAAGTGTTAATATCTGCAGATTTCCAGCCTCACCGTGTGGTTAGATTCCCTTGTCATGAACTGTAGCAGGCTGCAGCCAGGCAGATTAAACAAGATAATCTTCCTGATTCAATTGACAGAACAAAAACATGATAGGTCGTCTTAACTGTTTGTTGTACCTCTGAATTTATTTTGATCACTTCAGACCTCATTACATCTATGATTTTTCTATTTATTTATAAAATGTCCTCTATAGACATTACTTCTTAATGTTAAAAGGGAACCCTGTAGGGGAAAATTCCTATGGGCTGTATTTTCAGGGGGAGCTGGCTTTTGATTTTCTTCCTTTTACCATCTTAATTTAGTAACCAGAATAAAATATTCTTCTGTAGCTGGATTCTACACCGATTCTTCTATATTAATTTTAGAATTGTTGTGCTGTGTAAAGCCTCTAAGGCGATGTCGTGTAACAGCTTCACAATTCTGTTCTTTTATCTCCCTTCACTGATTTTTCCATAGAAATAATAGGAGCTCCGTATCTCTGAGATAGCTGTTGTCCTGTCAAATGTGGTTAGAAATCAACAGTGGATTAAAATATCCCCGTGATGACAAAGAGATGATGTTCTTTTTCTGGAGTAGCTGAAATTCCAAAAAACTGTTGCCATTAGGTTTGAGCAATGTTGTGCTGGTAACGAGCCTGTGGCTTGTGATAGTGGTTTGTGGATATTTGTGTTCAATGTGCTGTGCCAAGAGTTGACATTAATGAGATGGTCATTAACAACCTTGCAAGAATTTTTGAAACAACAGGATAGCAAACCTCATGATAAAAGATAACCAGAGCTGACAACAGAGGGGATTCTGAGTTGTTGTTCCAGTGGTGCAACACACCAGGTTGAATTGGTTTGCATTTACATGGGTCTGTTTAATAAATTCTCCACTGGAGCTACTTCAAACAATAAATAAAAAAAAAAATCACAGCCTTCCTTTACATGCTGTGTAACCCCTGAGTGCCTGTTGGGAAGAAGGGAAACTTTCTGCCCCCATCCCAGCAGCAGGAAGGTATTGGTGGAGCAAATGCAGTGCATTATTTCAGCGTGGTTTAATGTAGTGTAAATGATTAAGGGATGTTCAGCCACTGAATTAAACGTATTCTCTTATGGCAGTAATTCTGCAGTCACTTGCTGCTTTCTTAACTTTTTATTTGCGGAGTTCTGCTCAGAAGTGTTCCAGAGCTGTGTCCTCTGACTCTTTGGGTCTGGATCAAGATGTGTGCAAGGACAGAATTCTGAGGGTGGCTGCTTCTGCCACTCCTGTTCCTGTCTATAGTTGTTGTTTCAAAAGCTGCTGGAAATAGAGTGAGAATGTGATGGAGCTCAGAGCCAACAGGGAGGTATCGAAGCATCCTCTAATTGTTTGTTTTCTCTCTGTGTAGATCACAGCAATGGATCATTTAACTTGAAAGCCCTTTCAGGAGGCTCTGGCTACAAGTTTGGAGTCCTTGCTAAAATAGTGAATTATATGAAGGTATGGTGTTTTGGTGTAAAATAATACTGTTTTTAAATACTTAAATTATTGTCCTGTGGTAGCTGGAAAATGCTGAATATTTCAACCTCTGAAAATCTTTTACTGCAAGAGTGAGAATTCCAAGAAACTGCTTGTTAAATTCAAAGTGCTTGTCAGTAAATTAAATCGTCAGCGTATTGTTCCATAACTGAAATCCTAATTATCCCAGGTGGCTTTACAACCAAGATAATGGGGTTTATTTGCAGGAATTTCAAGATGCAGTCGGGTTTTGGGATTCATGAGCTGTTGATCAAAATAAAGTGTAATTTAGTGCCAATCTTAGTTACTTTTTGGTAATTGAGTTGCTGAATAAAGTGAGTACAGACCTGTAATAGATCCTGTTTGCTTTTCCAGACTCGGCACCAGCGCGGTGATACACATCCACTAACCCTGGAAGAGATATTGGATGAAACGCAGCATTTAGATATTGGACTCAAACAGAAACAATGGTTAATGAGCGAGGTAAATAAAACACATGTTCAGATTTTCATTAAAGATAAAGAATTCTGATAAACCTGAATTATACACATTTATTAAATTATTTAATATGTTATCCCTCCTTGAAGAAACTACTGAGACAGACTGTAGCATTCCTTTGCTGCCAGCACTAATATTCTGGGGAGCCGAAACCTCCACTCTGGCAGTGTTGGTTGTGAGGGAAGCCTGACTTTGCTGAAGCCTTTCAAAAGGTATCTCCAAGTTTCTTCCATGATGAACCAGAACACCAGAATGGAATGGAGGAGCTCCTCCCAAGAAGCTTATATAAAATTATCACTGAACTTTTGCCAGATGAGAAGAGGTGAACAAATACCCTGCAGCACCAAAATTGGGTCATTTCTCTGTTACAGGTGCTGTGTTGTGGTGAATTATGCATAGACTGGTGCATCTAGGATCCAAGGATTTACAATCCTTTAAAACTGAAACCTCCAGCCTGGCACCTGTAACATGTGGCTCATGTGCTCAAAAGCACACCAGAAAAAAATGTAGTAAGTGTCTGCACTTTTTCAAAGGTTGAAATTTCTGTCCCTGTTCCAGGCTCTAGTCAACAATCCAAAAATAGAAGTTGTGGATGGGAAGTATGCTTTCAAACCCAAGTACAACTTGAAAGACAAAAAGGCTCTGCTCAGGCTCTTGGACAAGCATGACCAGCGAGGACTGGGAGGAATCCTTCTGGAAGACATCGAGGAAGGGCTGCCCAATGCACAGAAAGCCATAAAGGTGAGGGGCACATGTCTGCAGTTCAGCTGGTTCACTTCTCAGATGGAAGAGAGAGACTAAGACAGAGTTTTCTCATGAGTTGTTTCTGTTCTTTTGATAACTTGGAAGCTATTTCAGCAGACCTACCATGTGGCCTTTTCTGTATTTCACCCTTTGCGTTAGATCTGCCCTGATGTCTCAACGCAGCTCTTGGAGCTCTTTCTCACAAAAGACTCCTGATCTCCCACATTCTGACTGTAGTCATTTAGTTCTGCTTTCACACCTTGACCTCAATCCTTTATATCTCATCTCTGATTTATTAGCATACTCATCTGTTTCATGGCCGGTTACTTTGCGCCTTCTCCAGTTTGTTGTTGCTTTTTGTAGCACGAGGTCTGGGTCTGTTGGAGTTGGAGACCTTCAGCTTGGAAACGAAGTGATTTTGAGTTGTTCTTTTGCATTTGTTTTTGAGGCTTTAGGGGACCAGATCATCTTTGTTAATCGCCCTGATAAGAAGAAAATTCTTTTCTACAATGACAAGAGCTGTCACTTTGCTGTGGATGAAGGTAGGTGTTGGTTTACGTAGGTTTCCATGACAGTTGATTTGAATTCATCTTGAGCACCTCTGTGTATAAGCAGTCTTCAGGTGGAGCAGTCTTTTAAGGTGATAATGAAATATTAGGTGTGTCCATATATGAGGAGAATGTTTATGTTAACATGAGGCAAACGAGACCAGCAAGTGAGTCCAGTGGTAATGTCCTCTGCTTTATGATGGATACATTGGAACATAGCACCAGGAATCCAACAGTTGTCTTCAAGAGTAGTGGTACAGCAGAGACTAAAAACCACCTCACTGTGTCTAAAATGGCATCTAACATTTTGCTGCTTAAGGGGAAGCCAAAAAAACCCGAAAGAATGGTTTGTGGGTGCAAGATTTTTGTTGGGTTTTTTTCCAGTTTATTAACCACGTGCCTTTTATTGGTGAATGCAGCAAGGAGCCACAAATGGAACAGAAGGAGAAAGGACGGAGGGATGAGATGTGAGCAAAATTCTTGAGAAGGGGGTGGTTACAACTGGGAGGAGAGCACAGATGTGGGGCAGTGCTGCTGTCCAGGGATGGAGTGGATTTGGGACTCGACAAGTTCAGTGTGTTTTCTGTGTCACAAATAGTGGTAAAATCCTCTGGTGCCGTTTTATACACTTGTTTATGCACAGAAATTAATTACAGAAATCAGGGTGCGTTCCATTAGTGATATGAATGCCAACATCAGGTGCCTGTAGGTGCAGAAAGGGGAAGGCAAACTGTCAGAAGATCTTGTTTTAAATGACTCAATGACACTGAACACTTTCTATTCTTAATGTATTGTTCATGTAACGTGACATATAAAGCCATTGCATCACACAGCATCACGTTATGGTAAAAAACATAGTTTTGATACAAATTTGAGCTATTCTACTTACGGGACCACAGGAGAATGCATAAAGCTCTTACTTTTTTTACCTACCTCCAAGGGAATCTTTATTTCCAATAGAATTTAGCAACTGGAGATGTGTATCATTAACTATTTGTTATGTACACACTTGTAATCTCAGTAATAACAGCTTTCTTTCGCAAAGGTAATTAAGTAGAGGTGACATCTACAGCATTTAAAACTGTAAAAAATATTTCAAAATGTTGAAGTGAATTTCTTTTTAAAAAGTAAGTTCTGTCATTTCTTGATAGTGGCAGTGAAACTATGCAAAATGCAGAATGGATTCACTGGGTCGTTTCTGATGTCCAAATGTTTAGGAGTTTACCGTGAACCCTGATAATCTGTTGAGGCAGTGCCTCTTCAGTCCATCAGCCCACAGCTTTTGGGGGTCTGAACATGGCCAAAACATTTAGAAATCAGTGCTCTTGCAGTAACTTTTAAGACAGAGCTTTTAAGTTTTAGCCACTGATTGTATCATAGTTGTGTTGCTAAATGAATGTTTTTTCTTGTGCAATTTTTTTCCAGATAGCAGGAACCAAACCATACCAGAAGAGTTATTAGAGGGAGGTCTCTACCCTGTTGTTACTAGCTTGTAATAACTCCAGGATTAACTGTGAAATTTCATGACAGAGCCCATTTTGTTAAGATGTAGACGAAGGCATCAGGCAGCCAGGATAAATCCGGGGCTCTTCTACACAAGACGTGTTGTGGCACACCCGTGTGTGCTTAGGAGCAAGTAATACAAGCTATTGCTATCGGAGGAAGGAAGAGGTTAAAAAAACCCTTTTAAACGCCTTGCCGCCTGCTGAAGGAGGCATTTAAGCCTGCAGTATGTGTCCTGAAGGGATCCAGTGTGCTGTGTTTGTAGTTCAAGGTGGCTCTGCTTCCTTTTATCCGCAGGTGGCAGCAGCTTCCCATCTGAGCCAGAAGTGATGTTTTGTTGTTGCTCTGTTCCTGCTGGTTTTAGTTTTCCTTTTGATGCTTTGTTCTGAGAGGAGGCAAGAATACTTTCTCTTCTGTGAATATTGTGATCCACCTGCATATGCCACAGTGCTGAAAACATCCCTGAGTAGGTTCACTCACTTACTGCAGCTGGAGCAGGTTCTTTTTCCAGCCATGTTATCCTGTGACAAAGGAAACCCATCGTTGCCAAACAGCTTTGCTTTAGGATTCTTTCCAGGGCAGCAGAAGGGTGTCTCTTAGGGAGTCACTGGCGGAATTGTCTGTGTGCAGGATGAGTTATGACACGTCTCTGCGTTAGCAATGCTATTGCAGCTCATTATCTCCAGCAACGTTAAAATGAAGTTTTTAAAAGACTGCAAAATAAGCCTTGAAGTGTTGGCAGACTCTTTGATCTAGCAGCCGATGACAGTTCAAAATATGTTTCTAGTTTAATGTTTATCCTCAGAAATAAGGTCTCTGTGCTCCTCGGTGCACAATGCTGCCATATGACATCCCAGTTCAGAACACGTGTTGGCTGGGATTGGTATCCTTGGAAAGTCGGGTGTCCTTTCCCACTGCTGCTTGAGCTCCATCAGCAGGGAAAGAGGAGCTGCCAGGGCCATTTGGAGCTTGCTGCCTGGAGTAGTGGGAGGACCTGCTTTCTGGCAGTGCCTGCCTCTGCCCTTGGTGGCTGAACAAGCTTTTCTTTCTCCCCCTGTGAAAATAAATCCCAATGTATCGCAGCAACTGAGCGGTGCCTATATATCGTGATCTCAAGGGTACTGGAGAAGGTTTTAGCAGTAAGGAATGGCTTTTGTTCTTCCTTTTATATGATTAGCTAAGGAAGGTTCAGATTGCATGTGTTCCTTCTGGACTTCCTGGCTAATTAATCTACTGTCAGCGGTGTGGAGCTGAAAGTGTTTATAAAAGCAGGGCCAGATTTCAGGTGCTTCAGCCAAGTCAAGCGCTGCCTTTTTGTGCTGGAGTGAAGCACTTTGCATGTGAACAAGGCTTTCACCCCTGTGCTGAATGCTGAAAGGCCAGTTTGATTGCCTAACTGCTAGAGATGGTATCTTTCCAGGCGGAATGCACTATAGGAAGTATTTTAATGCTAAAAAATTTGGGTACTTAATTATACCTGTTTTTGAAATTCTTCCTAAGCGCCTTTGTAGGGCTTTAGAGAATGGCCAAAGCCTCTTAAATGTAACTATAATGTTATCTATTAAAACTGCTTGGGATCAGTGCTGACTTACAGCTGTGGTGGTCCAGGGACAGCACAAATTTAACATCAAGCACCTTTACCTTCTGGTATAAATCCAGTGCTGCGTTCCCTGGGACTGTTAGGACTTTTGTTTCTTCCCTTCTACACTGTTATTGTCTGGTTTTGTTCTTTGCTCAGCTTTTGGCTTGGCTCACTGAAGATTGTTAAGCTGTTTTTAATCTCTGGCAGATTTTATTACCTGCGTGATGTATCAGTTTATCTGCACAACCATCTCAACCTTTCTGCAAGAGCAGGTAAGGCAGTCAGAAGTGCTGGATAAGGCTCTCCAAAGTCACCAGGCAGTCATTTACCCATGACTTCATTCCCCAAATGTAAGCATTTATAGAAAGGAAGTGTGTTAGAGTATAATCACTCAGGGAATGTCAGTGCAAATTGTTTTCATCTGAGGCACCTGTCGTGCTGTAAAATCAAGGTAACTGTGCATCCTTATCCCTTGGGTATTTCAGAGAGAGGTTGTCTGCAAAATCTTTGTTTTGCTGCCCTCTGCTTAGCTCTGTGTTGGTTCCTGCTGGTCAGAGGTCGTTGTTTTGAGTCTGTGTATGCAGACGTCATGTCACTGGAGATGTCAGCAAACATCTACACTGGCTTTTCAGCCAGCTTTCGGTCTCATTTCTTCCTCTCAGTACTCGAAAGACCAGAATTCAGCTCCCTGGAGGAACAAGGAAGCAGCCTTGAGTAGTGTTGATTCTGTCCAGTTTATGAGTTAAAATGTTTTAGTGATCAGATTGTAAAATATTGTGTATAGGAGTTGTTCATGACAGTTGCCTCAGTACTGGGATCACAGCTTTCTGCCTCTTCTGGGGAAGATCTGCATTGGAACCAGGACTTAAAAGCTCTGTGGAAAATGCAAATCTCCATGAGGGTTCAAAGCACCTGCATGGCTTTGACCAGAAGCTCTTGGGAAATTTCTCCCCTGGGGCTTTTTTCTGGGCTCTGTCTTGTGAAAGCAGCCTAAGCAGTGCAGAGATTGTCAGCTTGCCTGAGTGCAGCCTGCTGCAGTCAGGTGAAGCTTTGCTGTCTTTTTACCCTCCTGTAACAATTTTACTTTTATTCTGGGTGATGTAAAAAATAATTTAGTGGCTCTGAGAGAAGTCACTCACCTTGGCTGTGCTGTGATGGTGTAAAGATCACCCAGCAGTGAACAGGACGTGGAGAAGGAAAATTGAATGTGCTCTGTAGCCCTAGTGGCTACAGGAATGTGTGCATCCCAACCTGTTCTCCATGCCTGGCTGGAGCAGGCCAGCATGTGGGGAGCTTCCTGCTCCAACCATCCCTTCCCACTCCTCACACCAGCACTGAGCTCCTTGTGCCCTGTCCACAGAAAGACTGTGAAAAATGGATCCGGTATATTGAAACCTTCCCTAGGAGCTGCCTGCTGCCACTGTTTTCTGCTCTTCAGACACACAGCAAAGGCCAGGGTGACAGCATTTCCAATGCTTCTCAAGGAAGTCGGGAAAAATCTTTCCCTATGTCAGGTCAAGGGTGTATTTTTTGAGGTGCAGAAGTACCACAGCTACAAATGCAGAGGGTTGTTTCTTGAGGGCTGTAGTTATTGCCAGCTTTTCCCACAGGTTCTCATATTTCAGAGAGGATGTCACAATAATTCAGAGAGTGTATTCCCAAGGTCTAAACTTTCCCTGGCTGATAGGGGCATAGTCCTTGGGAGACTTAAACCTGACAGGTAATGTGTAAATGGTTCAGTGCCAACCATCCAGCTGCTCTCTTTCTTCAGACCTTGCATTTAGCCCAGTGTCTGATGTTACACCAAGTCAGTTTTGTGATGAGATGATGGATGGATCTCCCTTGCCTTTTAGATGACACTCTGAGTGCAGACAGCTTGTATGCACTGAAGGGTGGCAGTTCCCTGTGCTTCTCCACCTTTATCCTGTACTTTTCGTTCCAAACCAGTCCTTCAATACAGAGTGTTCCCATGTTGTTGTGACTCCCTCTTTCCTGGGCAGTGAAGTATTTTAAAGCCGTACATGGAGCTCCAGCATGTCAAGAAGATTCTTTGGCAATTAGTGCAATCAAAGTAGTAGTGCTGAAAACAGCCTGATTCATGGAGGAGTTTTTAAATGGAGTTGCAGAATATGATACAGTGACTCTGGTGGGGCCAATTAGTGGATTAAATTATCTGTATGTAAAGTCCATTTTAGCTCTGCAGTTTTGGATCTTGGTGCTTGTTCCATTTCTACTTCTTGGCCGAGTTTAAAAGGTGGATATGAAGCTGGAGTGATGTTGTAACCGTGGCACTACAAGAAATGCAGAACACTGTAGTTAGATATTAACTGTGATCTGCACTTCTGTGCATGCTGATCCCTGAAGAGCTGACCATTTATTTTCTAGTGTTTAATTTTTCACTTCTGTTCCCCAGAAGAATGTAGACCGGTTTAACCTTAAGCACCTGTCCTCAGCTTTATTTTTTTTGCACCGGGGCATATTTGTCCATATATCCTGAACTCTAATGAGAAGACACATCCTCTGTGTTTGTAGCAGGGTATTATAAATAAGAGGACAAACTTTCTCCACCTGCTGCAGCAGGATGAGGTGAGGGATGATCTGTGATAGCAGGCACCGCCAGCTATGCTGAAAGCCTGGAGTCCCCCTCAAAATGGATGAGCAGATGGAGAATGTCTTGACTGCAGTGTCAGTCCTTGCACTGAGGGACATGCACACTGATCCCAGGGTGCTGGATAGCCTCTGTGAGAAGCAAGCTGTGAGCTATCTCCCTGTAACCAAAAGTGGTGTTTTGACAGGTTTTGGTTCTCTTCAAAACCACTGCATTACCAAAAATGAACACTGTCATTCTGCACCGGTGAAATTCCTTTCTTTTGTTTCCTGGAAAGCTGGGACAGCCTCTTGCTGTTGGCAACAGGAAGAAGAGAAACACCTGAGACTCGAAGCATGTATTTGCATAGAAAAACAAGGTGCCTTAGGTAGGGAATTGTTCCAAGTGCAGGAACTGAGTTGATTTTGTACACTCCCATTTGGTTACAGTATGCCCAGAGCCGGGTTATCCGTGGCAAACCGGCACTGGAGCATCTCATCCCCTGCTGCACAGGACAGATCCTTAAGCATGCAGAGGTTGTGGTTGTTTTGACAACTGTATACTAAATTTATCTGGAAATAAAAGGAAAAATTTAGTCTTGCGTTGCTATGTGTGCCTCGTGTTTTATTTATAGTTTGTTAGCCAGACCTGCTGACAGGATGTATCTTAACTCCCTGCCTGGGGAATGAAGGGAGGTAGGATCGTACCAGCCGCTGCCTGGAGAAGGCATTCCAGAGGCTCTGTGAAACTTTACGTGAGGCAGAAAGTGTGCAGGCAGATGGCAGCTGCTCTAATTAAGACTTACTGTCTCTGTCTATTTTCCTGCTGCTGTGGTTTTTAAGGTGTCTCTCTTCTTTTTAACACCAGAGGAATTTTAGTACTTTATTATCTGTACAGCACGGTATGGATCATATTGCAGTGATAAATGAGCTCTGAGCCACTGAAGTAAATGTCTTGAACCTTCAGTAAATTAGACGATGGGATGACAAGTCTCCCAAGTCAGTGGCAGCTGAAGATCTGTAAATGAAGTTGCCGTTTATGGTTAGTGATTGCCCTTCATCAGGGACTTCGAAACTCATTCGCAGCCTACTGAGCTCTGGAGATTCCGGGCTAAAAGAGACTCCTGTAGCAAATAAACATGGAAAGCACAGGTTGCCTCCGGGTGCTCCTGATTCGAGAAAGCAGTTTAGCTTGAGGGTGTTTTGTTGTTGTTTTGTTGATTGGAGTTTCATCTTTTCGGGATTTGGGTGTTTTTGGCAGTGCATCAGCATTTGGAGCGGGTAAAGGCTGTGCTGAGTGAGTGCCTGCTGGCGGTGACAGACTGACGTGCCAGAATGTTTCAGTGTTTGAAACCAAGTCTCTCTCCTTCCCTTCCTGTGGGGTCTTTGCCCAGGGTTTGCTCACTGGGATATAAAACCAGGGTTTGTCGTTTCAGAATTCCAGAAGCTGTGGAGGAGCATTCCTGTGGATTCTATGGATGAGGAGAAGATAGAAGAGTATCTGAAACGACAGGGTATTTCTTCCATGCAAGAAACCGGACCAAAGAAAATAGTAAGAGATACAAATTACAGATCTTCCTAAGGAATCCCCCCTTCCTGACCCCACAGCATTAATTCCAAAGTGTGTTGGTGAGCGTATGCACGGCTTTGTGGAGCTTGGGGAAGTGTGACCAGTTTTAAAAACTGGAAAAACCAAGTGCTGCAGCCAGCAGTCAGTGATTTTTATGACTCGTTAGAGCCAGTGTAATTAATCCAAGCAGCATCAAAAGAGGGCAAATGCCAGGAATCCCCATGAGCTCCACAGTGGAAGCTTCTGCTTGAAGATGTACAATACATTAAGAGTAGTAGTATTTTGGGAGGAAGGTGGGGAGGTTTTAACTTTTCTGCTGAAAAGCTTTGAAATCCGATGGGATTGTGGATAGAACTATGGGGCATGTACCTGCTTCTGTAGCTGCATGGGGTGGTTTGGAACCTGCACTTAAAAATGCCAGCTTTACTGCTGTGCCTGGGATACCATGGCTGTGCTCTGTCCCCAGGGTCATCTCCCTGCCTGGATTGGAACTGGATGCTGTTGCTTCTCCAGGAGCCAGCACTTCCCCTTCCCTGCCCACCCCTGGTTCTGGCAGGGCTCATCTTTCGCAGCAGTAGTGACCAGCACCGTGTTACACGTCAGGTCAGATGTCACAGATCTTCCGACTCCTGTTTGTTTCTTCTTGCAGGCTCCCATTCAGAGGAGGAAGAAACCTGCTTCTCAGAAGAAACGCCGGTTTAAGACTCACAATGACCACTTGGTTGGAGTATTAAAAGATTACTCTGATGTGGTTCCTGGCAAGCAGTGAGCGGTTGAATTCTGGAGCAAACGCGCGTTTCTAGACGGGCTTTCTGCTGCTGGGGCTCGGTGTCTGCTCACAGAAGGACTGACTGTATATAATAATGTGATGTGTTTCCCCCACCCCAGCAACTGCCGAGGTGAAACAGGTCAGTTTAAGAGCAAGTATGAGCTACTAAATTTAGAGGTTAATTTAATTAGCTAATGGGAAACGTGTCTTTGAGTAAGAGGTTCTCACTAGTTGCCTGTTGGCGTAGGGTGATAAATGGTGCTCAGCATGTAATGCAGGAATTCCTGCTCAGTGCTTAACTCTGCTTTTACATTGCTTAATGGGTATTTACCTGGAATTACTTACAAGGGGCTTTCTAGTGGGATTGAATACAGCATTTGTTTTACCTATTTCAGGAAAACCTTTTCCTAAAATCACTGCAGGCAAAGTTTCTTTCACAGTCAAATACACCCACGGTTTGTATGCTTCTTCCTTGCCGTGGGACTGAGCTTTACTGAAAGGCGGTGATATCTGAGACTCAAACTCAGAAAACCCCCTCTCCCAAAATTCCAGCAGGCTGTGGGATGGGATGCAGCCAGAGCTTCCTAATGTTAGTTAGGAATTGCCCTCGGCGATGTCTCCTCACTGTTGTGGGTACAAGTGTGTTGCACATTCTGCTCTGTGCACAGGAAGGAAATAAAACGACGGTGTAATACTGAAGCTTTCTTTTTTTAAGTAATAAATTTACAATGCTGGTTTCCAGTGTTGCTTCTTTAAAGAATGAGAGAATCGGCAACTTCCGTGCTTGTTGTGTTTTCCTTTTTGTGGAGGTAAAGGGATCTTTGGTGTATTTTTATCCTCTCAGTGACTTATTGTTCTGGGCTAACGCTGTCATCTTTTTAATGATAGCTGGGGAGAGGGGAGGAACCACCTTAAATGCAAGCTCCCCGTAGATGCCTGATGTTCTGTGCAGCACAGCCTTACATGGAATGTGGCCAAATCATGTCCTCTTGATAACTTATTTTTATGTTCCAAACCAGAGTCGGTCAATGCTGATCCTGTTTTCATGGCGCTGCAGGAGAGGAGCTGTTTCTCCGCTCTTTCAGGGTTAGGATCAAAGATAAAAGAGATGCCTGCAGCTCCCCATCTACGGCAGATCGCTGCTGCCTGAGCACAGGCTGTTGTCTTGCTTGATGCAGCCGGGGTCGAAGCAGAGGCCGTCGGACATGTGAGCAGATGAAGAATGAGGCTTTGTTGCTGTCGCACTGAACAAGTTCTGTCAGCTTGGGGAAATGTGCTTCTGTAAGTGCAGCATTTATCCTCCTGGTTTTAAAGGCTGCTCTTCTGAGAAACAGACAATGCTTGCAGCGTTGCACATGTCAGCCCTGTTTAAGGAGCTGCCAAATGCCGTTAGGAGGTTTCTTCTATAATTTTATATATATGTATATATTTAATGATA
>VZRS01000732.1:77726-97223 GCA_013398055.1 Ifrita kowaldi
ATATATATATAAATATATATGTAAAAGCATGCTGCTCCAGATGGTTTTGAAACTGGTTTTCTTTCCTGTATCTTCCAGGTCAGCACAAACAATTCCTCTTGGAGCTTTTTAGTTTTCCATTACAGCTCTGCTTTAAGTACCTACAGCATACTTGCAAAACTGTTCACCTCTCTTCTGTCATCTTCACTCAAGGAAAAAAAAGTTGCCTTCCATCTGCTGCATTTTTGAGCAGTGATATTTTGGTGGTGATGCTTGGACAACAGCAGGGCTCTGAGTTGCTTTTCCTACCTTTAGGGGTTTCATGGAGCAACTTCCCAGTTACCTGCCGTAACATTGCCCTTTCTCTATGAACCAAAGCTGGCTGTAAGGTAGGCTACCTGCTTTGTTTCTCTGCTCAAGTGATTAAGATAATAGAGTCTGAGTCTAAAGAAAACGCCTCCAGCTACTTTGAAAGATTAAAAATATGTTAGGTCAAAAAACAGGAGAGCAGGAAGGGGAAAGTGCCTGTGAGCTCTATGTGCTGCGCTAGCCTTGTCAGGCTCCAGGTGGTGTCCAGTTGGAAAGACTGAATTAGATGCTTTGCCTCACTGGTGGATGTCTCCTCCTCTGCAATAGTAGCAGAAAGGGCATAAATAAGTTTTGCAGCTTGTTAGGGTAAAATCTGAAAAATAGCTGAAGGGAAGTTCACATTGGCCTGCTAGTGGTGTCGACTGTAGACAAGCAGTGCTGTAGAAAACAAGTTCAGACAATAAGCACAGAATCGTAGAATCCCAGAGTGGTTTGGGTTGGAAGGGACCTTAAAGATCATCTTGTTCCATCCCCTGCCATGGGCAGGGACATCTTCCACTAGACCAGGTTGCTCCAAACCCACTCCAACCTGGCCTTGGACACTTCCAGGGATGGGGCAGCCACAGCTCTGGGTAGTCTGTGCCAGGGCCTCCCCTCCCTTACAGAGAAGACTTTTTTCCATATATCTAAGCTAAATTTCCCCTCTTTCAGTTTGTACTCATTTCACCTTGTCCTGTCACTACAGTCCCTGATGAAGAGTCCCTCTCTGGCTTCCTGGTAGGCCCCTTCAGATACTGGAAGGGGCTGTGAGGTCTCCATACAACCTTCTCTTCTCCAGGGTGAACAGACCCAACTTTCTAAGCCTGTCAAAAAGAAGAGGAGCATGAGCTCCTCTCTTTCACGTAGGTTTCAGGAGTTGGGTTTTGTTTCCCAAACAGAGATGCTCCCAGCACTCCTTTTTTTCCCAAGACCTCTTAAAAATCAAATGGTGGAACTAGAGAACATCTCAGACTACGTGAACGTGAGTCTCTTTGCTGAAACCATTTTAGTACCATTCCAGTCCACTTCAGTCTCTTCACAGCATTATATCCTGATCAGGCTTTTTGCTGAAGGTCAGCTGTTAAAAACTTGAACCTCCTTCATATTCCTCCAGGGTGTTCTCTTGTGTTCTGTGTCTGGCAGAATGACTCTCCCAGTGGCCAAAACCACCATGCCCTCAGCTTGCTTACTTTGGCACAACCCTTCTTCCCTCAGACTGGCATTGCAAAGGGCTGCTGAGAGGCATCATATTCTGTCCTGGCAGCCCTGGGCCATTATCCCATTTTTCTCCTCCTTCCCTGGAAGCATCTGCTGTAAACCAGGAAGATGAGGGCACTTGGGCTGAGAACATAGAGTAGAGTATTTCAGATGGAAGTGGTCTATGGCGGGCACTTTGGTCTCAGGCATTCCAGGAAGGTTCTTTGGCAAACCCATCTCAGTGCTGTCTTTACCTGTCCCTGCCTCTTCCACTCTCCTGAGGCTCCTGTCCAGCAAGGACATTATTCCCTCAGATCCAGTATTTGGTGTGTTGATCCTGACAAGGTTTTCATTTTTTAAGGGACAAGTTGAGTAGCCGAGGTATGTCGCACCTCTAAACATGGATCTCTACCGACTTCTCTCCTAAAAGTTGCTCTGACTGAAGAGTTATTCCAGCTCCTTCTCCATTATGATGATCATTCTGGAAGGGGATGGAAAACAGCAGGATTGTATATGGTTGAATGAGAAAACTGACATAAGGCAATGTGTACCAGAGCTAATCTATAATTCATCATGATCATTCCAGGCTTTTAGAAAGCGGAGGAGAGCGAGGCGAGGGAGCCCTGAGAAAGGGTATGGAGGCCCTGCACGTGGCTGCAGCCAGCGAGGGCTGTCACTTCCGATGAGCACGGGTGGGCGGTGCCGGGCCACCAGGGAGAGCCGCACTCCCGGTACCTGCTGATGAGGAGGGGTTGCCTTTGCAGATGACTAGAAGCAGCCGTGGTGCTGACATCTCATTACTTCCAGCTTTGTTCCTCACTTTCCGGTCGTTGCTAATGTACCAGGCCCAAATTCCTTTGTGTGTTACCGCCTCAGGGGCCTCTGGCAGCTCCTGCTTCTGGGGGAAGAATGTCCAGTAGAGCCAGTGCTTACTCTTGGCTGGTTTAGACTGGCAAGGCTGACCACTGACAGCCATCAAGCCAAGAAGAGCTCGGATCTCAGCCTCCTGGTGCTGCCTTCCTGCTGCTGGCAAAGTCAGGAATACAGCAAATCAGGTGGTTTGGGATTCAATCTCCTCCTGAGGGAGAGAGGGTCTGCTCTGGCACTGTTCCTCTGGCTCTGTAGTGTGTTCTGACTGTGTCTGTGTTGTCAGCTCTGTGCAGGCTCTCTGGACATGTCCCTGTAAGGCAGATAAGGAAGCTTGGCATCTCCCCAGAAGAGAGGGCTTGCCTGGACACAGCAGGACTCCCTGGTACTGCATAGCTGTCGCTGTTCTCTTCCCAAATGAGGTGACCACAGCCTGTGCCGCTCTGGTAAGGGCCAGCAGAGCAAGGGAAGCAGATGGCTCTCTGCTCAGCACTAGGGAGCTCACACTTGGACAAAGTGTCTAGTTTAGGCCTCCCCCTCTATTCAGTCCCTGCTCCATCTCTCTGGATGCTGGCTGAAGTTCCCAGGCTGGTCAGGGCTGGGAGCAGAGGACCTGGGAGGAGGAGTGAGGAACTGGGACTGCTCAGTGTGTTGAGCAGGTGGCTGGGGGTGTATCTGATCATAAGGTGCAGCGATGTGAAGGGCAGTGAGGAGGATGATGTGGTCAAATGCTTTTGGCAGCCATGGCAGATGACATAATAAGGGAATGTGGGAAGTTTGGCTTGGATATTAGGAAAAAAAACAGCTGATGAGGAGATGTCTCCATCCATGGAGGGTTCAAGTATTGCCCAGACAAGACCAGGATGCCCAGGTCTCATCTCTTGGTGGCAGCAGTCCTGTTGTGAGAGGGAGGTTGGATCAGAGACGTCCTGCAGCCCCTTCTACCCATGTGCTCCTGTGGGTCCAAGCCCTGGTTCCTTCGGTGACTCCTGGTGTGCTGTAAGAGCAGTTTTTGTTTGTCTCTGGCTTGCTTTCTGCTGCTTTGGCTTGCAGTGGCCTCTGTGTTACTCAATAGCCCAGGAAAAACAGCCATGACTCTGAATACCCATCAGTGCTTCTGTGGCTGGGATTCACGTGTCGAACTGCACCGGCCTCGTGGGTTGGACATTGTGCAGAGTACAAGCACAGCAGGGGAAAAGGATGGTTAAGGCAGGAGGTTGTCCTGCCATTAAGTTAATTTTTTGACTATATACCTGCACTTCTGGGCTTGCATCCAAGGCCTGAAGTACTTGTGCGGTTTCTTCCTGCCTCCATCAGTTTGGTTGTGTTCTCTATTCCCCCCTGAGCTGGTTATTAATTATGGAGACTGCAGAGATGAAGTCCAGACTCTGCTAATGGTTGACTTCCCAGTGTTTTTTAGAGGCAGCATTTCAGGGACCTGCTAATGGTATTTCTTAGCTTTGCTTTTTTAAGCCCCACTGTCGTCTTGGTTTGTACCCTGAGTGAGGCAGTTAGTGGTGTTTTTAAGTGTTGGCTGGAGCCTGGCTCTCGGGGCAGATCACATCTGCAGCACCCAGCTCATTCCCCTTCATTGAAATGTCCTCCTCCTCGTGCTGGCGGGGAGAACAGAGCAGCCTTGCCTGGCAGCTCTCAGGCAGTGCAGTGACCCTTGCAGGGTGGCACCTCTCACTTTCCCCTTTAGGAATCAGGGAACAAATCCATGCTGAGTGCTGTGCCGTGCCCCAACTATCCTCACAAAGCCACCCACCTCTTTGCTTTTACGCACTGGCTTCCCTCACAGCCTGTGTCTCAGCCTTTAAAGCTGCCTGGCCAAGCCCTGGTGCGTTCACATCTTTCCTCTCCCAGCCTTGTTATTCCTTCTCCCCCTCTCCCAGGAGCGGCGCTGGGCTTGCTCCTCCTCCCTGCCCCATCCGGGCTGCGAGTGCTGCCTGCCTCGGCGCCGGATCTGTCTGCCCTTTGCTCTCCCTGGCCCGGCTGGTGCATCTCCATTCCCATAGCAGGATCCCCTGTCCCTGCTGCTGCTGCTGCTGCTGCCTGACCATCCATCCCAAATTGCCTGAGAGTTACGACTCTCCTTCTCCCACCTTGTTCCCATTTCTCTGCTGTTAACTTGTGTCCTTCTGATGTGGGGAATCAGTGCTGTATTTTGACTTGTAGACGCTGCCAAGCTGTTCCCTGCCTTTGCAGCTGCTTCCAGGCTGCTGCCGGTCAGCCAGCCTCTGTGCAGGGATGCACAGGAAGGAGCTGCCTGTATCCCCCGCCTCCCTGAGCTTAGCCTTATGTTAGGGGGATGGGAAGAGAAAGACTTGGGAAAGCGGAAACAATGAGAGTGCAAAATCTCAGTTTGGTTTTTCCAGTTCTGCCTGTTCATATCCCCCAGGACTTACCCGGGTATTGGATGGCAGCACTGGCCTGGGAGTCCCTGATCCCGTTTTGCAATTCTCCAGTGTCAGCCAGCAGCTTGGGCCTTCCTGTAAGTGCCCCGATGGTCACAGGGAAGGAATGTTCCCCCGGCCGCATGGGGAAAGGTCATCACAGGCAAAGGGGACGCCGGGGCCGGGCGAGCAGCGTGCTGCTCCCGCCCCTTGCTGATGAGGGCAATGCTCATCAGCACAGAGACAAAAACAGGCTGGTTCATGGGGGAAATTGAAAAAAAAAAATTGGTTCAAGAGGTTAAATATTTTGGGCAAGGCCCCACTTCCTTTTGCAGGGCAGATCTGGGAGCAGATGCCATACCCAGGCGAAGTCCAGGAGGATGTGTGCATGTTTCATGGCTCTCTTAGCTGGAGGATGTTTGCTGCTGAATCTGCTCCCAAAAACATCTGTGTGTCCCTGAAAGTGGTGCCTGGGACAGAGATTTTGGCCAGTTGCTGCTGCTCGGAGCAGCTCTTGGGCTGAGCAGCGTGTTGTGGCTCCCTTCCCTTCCTCCCCGTGCCTGCCAACAAACCTCTCCCCTGGATGCAACTCGGAAGGAAAGCTGTGAAAGCTGTGACTCGCAGTGGTGGTGGCCACAGCGGGATTAACATCCAACATTAAGGGCTTAACTCATCCCTGCCAGCCAGGGGTTTCAAATAACTGCCGTGCCTTTTCCTTCCACCCTGGAGCTTGTAGCTTTTTTAATCCTGTCCTTTACACCCCATTTTCCAGGCTGCCTTTGCTAAGCTGGAGCTTGCTCCTGGCACTTTGTTTTTGAAGCCTGGCCTGTTGGCTGAGGCTCCTGGGGGTGCTGGTTATATTTGTCGGGGTGGGAGCAGAGCAGAGAAGGGAGGAGGAATTTCTAGGTCGGGCTTACAAACTCGAGTTTTTCAAAATTCCCAGCGTGTTAAAAAAAATACAGAGCTAATCTGGCCCTTCGTCTCTAGGTTACGTTTGCCTCAGCCGAGGCTGAGCTCATGGAAAATTGCATCCTAGCTCCTGTGCTCCCTGCCAAGATTAGTAGGTTTAAAAACTAACCGATAACATCTTTGTAAACTTGGAGTCATTTCTTTAAAGCCTGCTGATCCTTCCAGCCTGGATTTTGGAGCTTTCCTAGATATCCAAGAGAGCCAAACAGGATGATGGCATCTGCCCTGAAAAATCACCCAGGAGCCTCACAGTGCTTTCAACTATTCCCGAGGGAGGAAAGAGGCTGACGTTCGCCAAGGCCCTGAGGAGTGTGTTGGGATCCTTCTCCCTGTTCCTAACCAGATAGACGGCACACAACGACGCTCTGCACGTAACTTATAATAATCACCGGTTTTATTTTTAAAAAATTACAATAGAAAAGTACCTTTAAACATATTTCCAAAAGCAGAGTAGACAATGTGGAAGCTTCTCTCCTCTCCACGAGACAAAGTACAGGAAATAGTTTGCTAAAAGCGTTAGTCCATCACTTGGGAACGCTGGTATCGTTCCTTTTAGAGCCGCTCTGAGGTTTGTCTTGGATTTGATTTCTTCTCACATCACTTTTATCAGTCCCATTTTTTACAGAAGACCCCAAGGGGACAGTTTCTGATCGTGAAAAATCCCATTTTCTCAT
Source organism: Ifrita kowaldi (assembly GCA_013398055.1). NCBI lineage: Eukaryota > Metazoa > Chordata > Aves > Passeriformes > Cinclosomatidae > Ifrita > Ifrita kowaldi. The sequence goes on from VZRS01000732.1 coordinate 84,157, forward strand.
CCCCCTGTCCCACCCTGACTGCCAGAATCTTAGCCATCTTATTTTGGCCCACCCACAGGACAAGAGGAAGGAGAAAGGAAAAGGTGATGATGTTTAATGAGGCCACGAACAGCTGGGAAAAACCGGCTATGGTGATGCCTGGGCAGCAGCTGAGCTCAGTGTTCCCTGCAGCTGGAATAGAGACAGGGGGAAAGGCAACGGAAGGAGAAGTTCTGCGCCTCCCTTTGCAAGAAACCGAAACGTAATAGAGGTTTTGGGTCAGTTTGCTCTGTTCTTTTCCCAAACTCCTCCTGGAGCAAGGAGAGCTAGTATGTCAAGCAGTCTCTCTGCTGGTACTCTATGTCTGTAGAGGATGTTGGCAGCCTCCCTTTCTCATCTTTGCACATGGAAACATGGGAATGCCATGGAGGGAGCAGCCAGACCAGCGTAACATCGGCGCTAAAACCCCAGGCCAGGCCAGGCCAGTGCATAATGGGAAGCCCCTCAGGACTCGTGTCCAACCTCGAGGAAGCTGGCAAACCAAGGATTTGTCGGTATGTTTTTTCTTACAGCAGTTTACGTTGCCTGTAACAGCTTGGAGCAGTCATGGCAGGAGGAGGAGGAGGAGGCAAATTGTCACCTTGCTACTTGTGTGGGCTGTCTGCCCATCCCTGATCTGAGCCGTTGTACCCCACGGAAGCTTTGCACAGCAGCTATGAACACAGCCCCAAGGTAAATAAAAAACAGCGGAAGAAAGTTCCTGATTGTCCTGCCTGCTTGTCATTTGGTGCAACTGGGAAGAAAACAGTAATACTGTAGTGTCCGCAGACGCCTTGCCAGCACGGCCAGAGCACAATTCCTGTGCCAGAGGGAGCACAAATCCTACAAACCCACATCGTGTGTGTCGACATCCTCACACATGTGAACATCACGCCTTTGACATGCAGCTGATGGGGCCAGGGGATAATAAGACTCTTCTTTACACATCTCAGAAGTCAAGCACAAAACCTGTGGTCCGACCCGGTGTAAGATTGTCCTCCTGAGGAGCTTTGGTACAAAAATACTTGCTCTTGTTTTGGTTTTTTTTTTTCCTTTGTTTTTTTTGTTTTTGTTTTTGTTTTTTTTGTAGTCTGCTTTCCTATGGTTCCGTTTGAAAAGCCTTTTCAAACACTACAACAATGCCTGTCAAACCATGCTTTCGGGAGTAACACACTCTTCCTTACAAATATACAGTGTAAAAGAGGAAAATATTATTACTAGGTATGTTTTTCTTTTTTCTTCTAGGAGAGCAGATGTGTGATAGAGGCTGTGGGAAAGTCTTGGAGGAATCCAAACTTGTGTGAGGTTTTTTTTCAAGCCTGAAACAACAAAGAGAGGCGTTAAAAAAAAAGAAGCAGCTGTGATGGAGGAAAAAGGGCAGTGGTTAATATCTCTTCCTTCGTGGAAGGAAGGAAGGTAGGAGAGAGGGAGGCTTGTTTTGGATATCCACGTCAGGACCATGCTGTAAGGACAGTTGATTAGCAGGAAAAGGGCAAGGTGGGAAATGCCTGCGAGGAGGGACCATAGCATCCCAGGCATAAAGAACCCCACTGATCCCGCTTTGTTCCTCCCATTGGCTGTAGACCCCGGGGTTTGAGCTGGGAAGCTGGGAGTTAAGTTTGAGTTGAATTTTGCACTTAAGTGGAATTCAGTCTCTGTTGATCCAAGGCAGGAAGCAAGGACGGAGATGAGATTAGCGGGGGTAATTCAAAGCCGAGAGGCATTCCTTGGCTGTGGAAACTCTCACCCCAGATAACAGTGATAGAGGCAGGAGTGGCAGAGCCATGTTTCTGCAGGGCAGTAGCTGGAGCAGCCCCAGGGTCATGCCAGCCTCGGGGCCTATTCCCTGCCTATTCCTTCAGGGATATTGTGTTGGCTTCCTCACTCCTCTGCCCCCTTCCCAAAGCAGCCAAGTCCGCGGGGCTGCGTCCTTACCAGCACACTGAAGTCCTGTGGAGAGCACATCAACCCAGTAGCCGCCTTGGAAGACTCCATTAATACCCACAAGACTGACTGTAGGCCACCATCACACACCTGAGACCTGTGGGAGGACACAGCGGAGAGTGAGGGACGCTGGCACTGGGGACTGAGGTCAGTGTGCTGTGGGGAGGGGTCATTTCACAGTGACCGGAGTCGGCACTTCCTGAGGGGACAGTTTGCAGGTTAGTGGTGTTCGGCCAAAGATGGGGCTTGGTGATCTCAGAGGTCTTTTCCAACCTAACTGATTCTGTGATTAGCCCTGTCCTGATGGGCTCCAGGCCGCAAATACAGACAGAGCCAGGCCCTCAGCCAAACGCTCACTGGGCTGTGCCCTTCCCAGCTGGAGGAGCCTGGAAGGGTAACAGGAGGTCCCTGACCCCTCCATCCTCGTCACCCACTGTGGCTCCTGGGCTGGTGGACCTGTTTCAAGGGATTCATCTCCCCTTCCAAGACATGTCTCTGCTTGCATTTTATCTGGAAACATTGGCGTGTTGCATATTTTGGAAGAACCATTGGTTCCCAAAGCCCTCCTACTCCCTATTTTTATCTGCTGGGCCTAAAATAGCCAGTGAATTCTTTATGGATCCAAGTCTGGGGCCGGCTGCAGCCAGGGCTGGGCCTCCTGCCCTCCCGGCTGAGTGACCTCGTGGCCACTGCACAGGGCCGCAGGTGCCAGGCAGATGGACAGAGCAGTCACATGTGAGCATGGGCAGCTGATGCCAGAGCTTTGGATCCACTGGCGTTTCTGCACAGGTGGGTGTGGAAGCAGGAGGCTTGCCAGCAGGGATGGTTCCCAGCTAGGATGGTCCAGGCAGGCTGGGATTGCAGGGCAAGCGGTGCTCAGCGTCCACCAAGGCTCTTTCCCTCTTCCATTTGAGTCCCCTTTGTTTATTTATCTACAAAGGCCAAAGTTATTTGCAGAGCATGTCTTGCAAGGCTTTTTCCATCCAAAGAGGTCCCAGATGGAATGGGATCGGTCCCTCCCTCCTGCTGGGCAGCCGGGTGCTAGGCAAGGCTGTGCTTCTTGTTTTGGCAGCCCCACCACCCCAGGCTGCCTGGATAGTTTTCCTTAAGGTTTAATGAGGTGGTTGTGTCGGGGCTGCCTTCTTTTCCATCCCACACTCCCCTCTGGCATGGTGCCTTTCCCTCCTGCCCCAGCACACGTGGGAAAGTGGTGGGGTGAGTCGTGGCAGGGACATCCCCTTCTGGGGACAAGGAGAGCAACTGGACTTTGTGTGTCTGCTGAAAGGTGGGCGCCCACCCTGAGCTTCTGGAGACCCCGGGAGTCACAGAGGGGGAAGCCCAGGGTAAAGGTGGAGGTGACCCCCAGTCGGCACAGAAGGATGGGAGCAGGACCGTGGCACTCACCCGGCATTCAGCAGAACTGACGGGACTTCCAGCCCTGAGAACCAGCCTCGGAGGGAGGGAGCCAGCGCATCTGCAAAGACAAGGGGGACACAAGGTGAGAAGGGGTGGCCACCCACCCTGGCACATCAGGCCTCGTCTGGGCTCCCTTTTCCTGGCACAGGGCAGAGGGAGGTTGGAACACCAGCAGTACAGCCATCCCAGCTCCAATTCCAACAGGCAGGGCTGAGCACTGCTCCCAGCATCGCTGCTTCCAGCAGGATGGAGCTGGGAGAGCAGCACCATGGTCCCACTGAGCAGGAGTGAGCTCATCCTTCTTAGCTCCTGCAAAGCCCACTTGAAACAGGGTGGAAAACATCAGATGCCAAAATTTGGTGTGCAGGCACTCGGTGCTCTGCCGGATAACTCCCAAGCCAGCCCCACCCTCCATCCTGCAGTTCCTGGTCCCGCTGCTGTCTGCAGGATCCAGCAAAGCAGCTCCAGTTTGGATGGTGGCACCAGTCTCCAATGCCCCACCACCAAACCCACAACACCAGCAGCTGCACAGGAGGATGGGAAGGTGCCACCACCACCCTCCCCACCATGCTGATATTTCACATCAGATAATAATTGCTTTTGTCTAACATCAGGTCTCGGCCTGGGTTTTCCCAAGGGACCCTCAGAGCTTCCATACGCTGCTGCTTCCTTGTCTGTGCGCTTCCCCGAGCAGGGCAGATGCTGCCTGTTAGCAGCTATTTGACAAGGCAAGTACGTAGCTGCAATAATATTTACCAACGTTCTTCCTATGAACAGCAGGGCCCAAAAAGCTGGAGTTTCATCCAAAGGCTACGCATGGTTTGTGCACTGAGCACTTTTCCTCACCCTCCTGCTCAAACTAGCCCCTGGCTGCTCCAGCTCCCAGTGATGGTGGCTCTGGACAACCTGGCTCAATCCCAGCACGCCAAGACCAAAAGACTTTGGAATGCAGTTTATCTGGCATGTCTCTTTCCATGCGCTTGTTTCCTCCTGTTCATCCCTGAGCTGGAGCTGGCAGCAAGGAGCAAAAGCTGGGATGATGTCCAGCATGGATGCTGAGGAGGTAGCCGCCCTTTCCCCCCTTGTGGCAGGGGTCCCTTCCCAGCACCCCCATGATGCTGCAAGGCTGGCACTGCAAAGAAATCCTCTTTCTCCGCCATTTCCACTTCTTCTCCTCTTTCCTCTGCTCCTCTCCCAGGCGGTTGGTTAATTTTTAACAGCCACATGCTGCCGTCAGGGGCCACCGGCAGTGGCAGCCGGTAGAAAGCGCTTGTGACAAGGCAGCACCTCGTCAATAAAAGATGGATCCTCCATTTGTGCTTCGCTTCCCTCTGCTCCCTGTGAGAGCTGCTTGGCTTCACACCCCATGAACAGCACGCCGCATCCCAGCGATGCTCCAGGGGCAGCCAGGGATTCTGGAGCCCTCATCTCACACTGGCAGCCAGATGGGTGGTTTGGTGCCAGGAGCGATGGGGATGGTCCAGACCCTGAGAGCATCCCCATCCCTCCCTCCCCTCTCCCCACCTGCCCCACCACAGGCACCAGCGAAAGTCAGAAGGCAGAGAGAGGTGTCTGGGGAAAGGCAGGACCCCTGCCAGTGTTCAGCTCCATGTGGGAGCCTTCCCTAAATCTCAGGTAGCAGGGAGTGAGTGCCTGTTAGCCGGGCAGAGTTAGTGGTGCGGTGAGCACCGAGAGGAAGGGGGTCCAGGGTGGGCGGGAGGNNNNCGGGAGGGTGAGCGGTGGTGGCAGATGGGTCGGAATTACCTGGGCATGCAGCGAAGCGGGATAGGTGAAAGCAGGAGGAGGTAGAGCAGGTGCTAATTCCGCTGGGTACAGAGGGTACGGCCCCCACACTTCAGGACTACTGGGGTAAAGTGCAGGCACTGTGAGCTCATCTGCAAGAAAAGAAGAGGGAGAGTTAACGGTGACCACAGGGCTGCAACCCTTGCCACGTCCTTCCTTCTCCCCCCAGGCAGGAGCAGAGCTGCCCCTGGAAATGTGTGAGATGCCATCGCCAAGAGCCAACCCGCAAAGCCAACACGGAACTCGCTCGCTGGGATAACACAGGGTGAGCAATGCTATGGGGCTGGGAGCATCGCTGAGGGAGCCAGGCTGGGCTCATTGTCTCCAAGAGCTTTAGTAATCCCAGGGATCCAGCAGAGGAGAGGGTGCAGCTCATGCCTACGTGCAACAGCGAGGTGAGGAACCGGCATCTGCACGAGAGAAGCTCTTCCAGAAGTGGAAACGGGTATGGAGCACTCATGGCAGGACATTGCCGAGGTTTCTGCTGAGACCTCATCCTGCTCCCAGGCACCATGCCAGGCTGGCTGTCACCTGTCCCAGGTCCTCACCAGCAGCTGCATTTGGGTACCCCCAGCATGTGCCACCATGCAGCAAGCAGGTACCACTGCTTCCAATTGGACCTGGTATTCCCCTCCACCACCCCCTCACAGTATCCCTGCTCCTTCCTGCATCCTACACCCATAGGTGTGGCATGCTACATCCACCCATGATCTCTGCATGACATCACATTCCCAGAATAAGGTGTTCTCCCAAGGATGGGGGCAACCCAGGTGCCTGCCAACCCAAACCCTGCTGGCAGTGCAGGGGGTACTCACAGGGCTCCCGGGCGATGAACTGAGGTACGGCAGTGGGGAGAGGGGTGCTGGGATTTGGGGTGCCCACCAGCTTGTTCTTGGCCATCTTGGTGTTGGCCTTGGCGAACTCCAGCCGCAGCGTCTGGGGGATCTCAGGGTCGAAGCGGATGCCCTGCGGGAAGGAAGGAGGGAAGGAGGCACGGCGGGTGGGCGAGCACCGCCGCGTGCCGGCCCCGCAGCAGAAATAACTCCTCGTTATTTATGGGTTTTTTCAACTTCCAGCCCTGAAATGAGCTAATTTGCCGGGCCCCGAGGCAGCTCACATTCCTCCGGCATCTTTAGCATCGACACCATATTTGGCAGTTGGCATCCCACAAGGCCGAGCTCTTATCCAGAGGGATTAGCGGAGCCAAAAAAAAAGTTTTACATTGAACAAAGAAAAAAAACAACCCCAAACCAAAATGCAGGGAGAACTGGGGAGGAATTAGAGAACCAGCTCCACACTGTTCTGCCTGTGACTATTTTCAGGTAACTTCACAGAGTTGGTAAAAGAAACTGAAATTTGCTTTTTCTTTTGCAGTCTTAGCTGGGATTTTTCCTGCTGAATAAACAGGAGAGGCTGGGAATGCTGTTTCTCACTCGTATCTAGGCTTGGATCCTGAGGGTTCAAGCCCTCCTGGATGGCCCTGAGAAAGGTGAGAGGGATGCAGCCCCCCAGGAGGGAAGACGTAGCTGAGAAACAGTGATGGGATTGTGTGGAGGGATGAGGATGCCATGGGGCCAGCTGGCATGGGAGGTGCACATCCCTGGGGTGGAGGAATTCAGAGAGCATCTGGGGACACGGAAACAAGGGGGAAATGGAGAAATGGAGTGGCTGGGCCAGGCACACTCACGTTCAGTGCGTTCTTCGCTGCCTCTGCCTCGGAGCGGCTGTCGAAGCTGACAAAGCCCACGGGCTGTGGAGGAAGGACAGGAGCCATCAGTCAGGCTGGTGGGGTGCAGAGAGGGGAGCCCCTCATCCCAGGGAATGGCGGTACCAGGGAACAGTGGGATGGTCTCCCCATTTGGAGCTGCTCCTACCTGCTTGGATGTGAGTTTGATGAGAGACCCTTCGTATCCCTGCAAGGAAAGGATAAAAAAGGGTGTTTGGTGGAGATCCCCACAACAAAATAATAATAACTGAATTAACTGACTGAATACGACTTTTTGGGGAGAACCAGTGGGCTCCCAGATCCCAGCAAGTGGTTTGGGGCCATGAGAATGGGGCAGGGGCCAGTCCTGTGCTTTCAGCCTCCCTTTCCCTCCCCAGTTCAATACCTTAAAGGGCCTGAAGAGCAGGTAAAGTTCCCGGGGCTTGATGTCCAGAGGCAACCCACTGACAAAGAGTGTTCTCACCTGGAAAAGAAGAAAGGAGGTTCCTGGGGACCCTCTCTCATCCCTAACTTGATGATACACCACGCTTCCTGCAGCCAGAGGGACAATGCCAGCCGAAGGGGAACCTCCTGGGCAGATAAAAGCCTTAAGCCACACTTGTGTGATGCTGAACTTTTCGGAGAGGTGTCCCCATCCTTCAGGTGGTCATGGAAGAAGCTGCTAAGGCACCATGGAAAGGTAACAGAGACCTGTCTTCACCCCACCAAGTGCTCTCCAGGACAAAAAGCTAGCAGAATCCCAGCACCTTCCTACCCTGGTCTGGCAAACAGGATTTCTCCCGTCATCCCCAGCGGATCCCGGACTCCACAGACAATGCCTATTGTCTCAGTTTAATTGCAGCAGCTCATTAAAGACTGGGAGAAGCAAACCCCAACCCTTCCTCCTGGAGGAATGGTCCTGGTTTGGAGGGGGCTGGATTTAAGCAGCTTGTCCCTGGTTTGTAAAAGTCACCTTTTAAAGGCGTTTTAACCCTTTCTGGGTGTATCTAGTGTTTGTCATGGTGCAGCATTCTCAAACTTGGTGTGTTTGGGAGAAATCCTGCTCCCACCACCCTGAGGGGGAATGTGGAGTTCCTCAGGGATGGGCAAACCCTGTGCTGGGATGGTTTTGCTTTACAACAAGCTCGTAGCCAGGACAGCAGTGTGGGGAACTGACCCTGCTGTTCCTCTCCTCATCCCCAAAATCTCATCCAAACACTTTGGGCTGGAGGAAGGGAAAACCTCAATGTATTTTATTTAATTTTTTTGGCCAGGCACCCTGCCTGCCCCATTCCCTGGGAAAGAGACATGGGAAACAGCCAGAAACAGCCAGCCCAGGCCTATTCTTTTGCTGACATTTCTTCTTTCTCTTGCAGATAAGCTATCTCCCCCATCTCCCAGCCTGGGAGCAGCAAACATTCCTGCTTTGTGGAACAAAACCTCTGGCTGACCTATATCTATTAAATAACAAAAGGTACTCGAGCTGTTTGCACATAGCCCTTGTGTCAACAGCTCTGGTGATACCCATCCTGGGTACCAGCATTATCATCACCATCAGCATCCCTTCAGGTACCAGCATCCAGGCTGGATGAGATCAGTGGAGCAGGGATGTCCTCACACCTTCCTGAGCCAGCACTGCAGGCAGGCACAGCCCGGCAGCATGTCACCTCTACTGGGACCATCCACGGTGGGCTGGAAGCCCCCCAAAGCACCTTAGGGAACCCCTCCCCATCTTCTGCCTGTCTCCTGGGACCGAGAGTGATGGAGCATCTCACAGTGTTCAGTGCTGCTCCATCCCTCAGTGGAGGCACTGCCGGAATTTCTCCTGGCAGGGGCTGGGGAGGGATTCACCTGGAGGATCTCCCCTTGTGTCCAAGAAATTCAGCCTAAAGAAAGCAAATTTCTCCTTTGCTCAGGGAAAAAATATTCCCTTTCAGCCCGAGCACGGCTGCTATCCAGGGAATTGGCTCTCCGGACACAGCTACGCTCTCCGGACACATCCACCCTCCCAGGTGGGTTTGCATCCCGAGGAGGCCGAGCATCCCTGCATGGTGTCTCCTGTCATCATCCCTGAAGCTATCCCTGGCTTCCCGCCTCTCCTCTCCCTGGGGAGCTTCAGGAAACACCAGGGGCGTTGGCGACTGCTCCGGTGGGGGGGAGTGGGAAAACCTGCTGCCAGTTTGCCACATCCCGGAAATCCAAACCCTACATGCCTAAGCCTGTCAGACCGTTTTTCCCCAAAGCCACATGGAAGAGAGACAGGAGAGATGAAAGATCCCAAGGAACCCTCCAAAATTCAGGCCCACAGAGGAAGGGCTTCTCTAATGACTTTGTTTTCTTTGCAAGTTCAAACGCGGGTCGGCCAAGTTTGAATCTGTAAAATTATACAGCAGCAAGAGGGAGAAGGGCTCTGAAGGATCCCCCAGCTGGATTCCAGCCCCAAAAGGGTGTTTGAGGCCCGGGACAGGGGATGGATACGAGCTCCTGGGTGCTCCCCATCTGCACCCCGCAAATATACCCAGCCCCAGGGATGTTTGAGTAGGTCCTACATAAACAGCATCCTTTTGCTGGGTAACAAGCAGGTGGGACTGGCAGAGCAAGGGAGCATCCTTGGGGATAATCCCAGCAGGCTGGACAGATATCCTTTTGCCAAGGGAAAAGATTCTAGGCAGAAATATTACTCCTGCCCTTAAATGGAAGGGGAGCTTTGGCCCACAGGGAGCTGCTCCCTGAGGTTTTCTTGTGCCGAGAGATCGCAGGGATTCAGTCCCCATCCTCTACCAGAAACACTCCTAGGACAAAATCCTGCCCTGAAGCAGGAAAAAAGCGAGCCTTATCAGAGAAATTGCCAGGCAGCAGGGAAGTATATGTTCTTCCATAGGGAAGAATCACTCCTTCCGGGAAGTGGGTCAGGCACGGTGCCTGCTCCCAAAGGAGTCATGGGACGGGGCCAGACCTACAGCTCTCGAGCAAGGATTAAAGGGTGCTGGAGCACAGGATTCCCCCAGCCCAACCCCACAGTCTTTTTGGACAGCCTGAGCTGATTCATTTCAGTTCTGCTGTACAAACATTTTTCAGTTTCTTTTTGGTGGAGCATTTCTCCATCTCTCCTTCTTAAAATTTGGGGTGAAACCCCAAAGATTTTTTTAAGTCAGGAGGAGCTCAAAGGTAACCACCTTGACTTCCTTCCATGGGGACGGCAGCTATAGGACTGCTCCAAGTCCCTTTCCACAGTCCTCCTCTGCTCCTGCTGTTGTACCCCACAGCTCCCAGATTTGCCAGGGCTGCTGAATCCCACCGGTGTTGCCTCACTCCTGGGTTTGTACCCTCCTGGCTTTTGTTGTCCCTGCAGGAAGTCTGCTCTTCATCTCTGCTACTCTCCTCTTCCTCAGAAACCATCCCTCTTCTGGCCTGTCCCTCTCACCTTTGCATCCTACCGTCCCATTCTGTTGTCCCCAAATTTCTGCATCCCATCTTGGGCCAGTTTAAGGGATGCTGGAAAGGGTCTATGGGGATTTGCTGGGATTTGCTGGGATGGTCGGGGCTGAGGACATGCAAGGAGAGGCAAAGATCTGGGCCAGGAGGTGACTGGGGTCTCCAGAGAATAGATCAAGGCTGACCCCAGCATGGCGAGGTCCGTGATGGAGCGCCAGCAGCCCTCCTCTTCCTCACATGAAGCCACAAGACAGGTTTGTCTCCCAAAGGTAAGGAGGCTCCAGGGAGGCATTTGCCTGGCTTAGACCCCCATCAGATGGCGGGTGCCCGGAGGGACGCCAGGTGCCCCAGCGGCCGTGCCCTGCCGGCATGGGCATGGTCCCGGTCCCGGTCCCCTGCCCTGCCCAAACCACCCCCAGTAAACGTTAACAGGCCGTGGGGAGGCGGGAGGCGTCCGGGTGATTCATCCACGAGGCATTTAATCGCCTCCTTCAGCCCAGCTCACATCCCTCGTCCGTCCGTCCGCCCCTTCCAGCGGGGCTCGCTTTAATTCTCCACCAGCCGATTATCCGCCTGACTGCCCGCCGCCGGGGAGGCACCGGATCCCGGCGGGAGCTGAAGGGCGATGGCACGGGGCTGCCATCGAGCCGTGGAACAGGGCGAGCAGGGCTTCCCCTCCCATTCCCGGCAAAGCGGGGTGCTGCCTCCCCCGCGCGGGGTGCATTCCCGCCCCGCCGGGATTAGTCCTGGCATAAATAGTCTCTTGGCTAATGGAGCGTCTTCCTCGGCTGGGTTTAGATTCCCGGGCTGTGTGTACGCATGCCTTCAGCCCGCAAAACTCCCCGACATAAACAAGGCTGAGGCCGCGGGATGCCGGTTCCTCCGCCCGGGGCATGCGGGAGGACCGGGAAAAATCTCCGGCCTCGCCACCCGTAGCCGCTTCTCTGGAGAGTCACGGTTCTCTCACGTCCGGTGAAGGACAGGAGAGGAACAGCCCTTGGGGAAAAGCGAGTCCAGAGCTGCCGGGGCTGGAACGAGGAAGCGGCAGAGGAAAAGGCAGTGAGCAGCCAAGGGAGCAGATGGGGGATTGCAACAGAGCGGAGGAGCGGCGGGATCAGGCGGGGGTCACACACGGCCCTGTCCCGCCTGGAGCTTGCTCCCAAACCCTCCGGACCCCACGCTTCGAGGAGGGAAGGAAGCAGGAGCCCGGGGGGATGCAACGCAGGGGCCACGGGGGCAAATTTTATCCACTCGCTGGGCACATTCCCCCCAGAAACCATCCCTGGGGTTCCCTCCCTGTGACACGGTTCCCCCGGGATGAGGGATCTGGCAGGGGATGGGGACGAGGGCCACGAGCCGGGCTCTCCGCAGCCACTCCGCTACCAAATAAGGCCTCCGCCGAGCCTTTTACATGCCGTTCTCGCCCGGCCAAAGTGACGTGACCGCCTTCCCAAATTGTTCTGGCTCCTCCGTGGGGAAGCCCCTGGCCCACCGCTCCCCTGCACGGGGGGGTCCTTTCCAGGGGGACAGAGGAGAGGGACGGGGTGGCCACCCGGGCTGCCAGGAGCAGGCAGGAGGAGCGGGGCTGAAGTGGGGGCTTTTCCCACCTGGCAGCACCCTGACTGACCTCCCCGGGATGGGGGTTGCTTCTCCCTCTTTACGAGGGAACAGGAGGCTGGAAGGCAAGCCCTGTGAGGGGGGAGGTGGGACACAGTAGCTGGGCACCCCCCTTCCCCTGCGCTTGAGGAAACAGACAGCACCGGCTCCTCCAGCCTGGGCTGGAAAAACTCCTGCAGGGAAAATACCTGCCTGGCACCGGAGGAGCCCAGCTTGCAGGCATGAGTGGCCATCGCCCTCCTCCCTCATGTGTCCGCGGCACCGTGGGTGTCCCTGGCACCTCCCAGCCGTCCCCTCCGGAGGCTCCCCATGTCCAGCATCACCGGGTCAGGGGGTCCCCAAGGATCAGCAGTGCAGCAGCCAGCCCCAGGCACCCCGGATCCAACCGGGAGCAGAGCGAGGGCTGCCCTTTGCCAGCACGGTACAGGTCATGCTTTTGGAAAAGGCAACAGGCCTCCATGGATGTCGCCCACTGCCATGCCCAGCCGAGCCGCAGCTGCAGCATTATCTCCCACACACCCCGCAAGGCCACCAGTGAAAAAAACTCCCCGTTATTTAGGAAACTTCGGGAAGTTTGAAGCCAGAACCACCTCTGGAATAAGCAAATGAAGGCAGGCGACAGCGGGCGATGGAGCTGCAGTGGCCGCCAACCAGGGACCCTAGCAGGGACCTGCCGGAGCAGCCCAGCGGGTGGAGGGTGAGGAGGAAAAGGAGATCTCAGATAGGAATCTTCCCGCTCTCACCCTCACAAAGTCCAAATTCCCATCTCAAGGTCACGGGCAAAACCAGGAACTTTGCGGCTGGAATGAAGAAAACCAGCTCTCACCGTGGCGGGGTGTGGGGTTGCTCTCCCGTGGGGATGGGAGCGTTTCGGAAATCTTTGGGCTGAGATCCATGGGGAAGACATGCGCGGCCGCTGGATGCACGGTACTCACTGGCACCGGCAGGACCAGGCACCGGCACCGGGACCGGGGGGAGCCGGGTTTACCCCCCACGCCCGCCGGGGAGATCCGTGTCTCGAGTGGGGCTCCCCGCGCCCTCAGGCTCCCTCCGGCGAGGCGGAGGGGCGTCTGCGGGAAGCCCTGGGGGGACGCGGGTGGTGAATGGGGGCGTCCCCGGGAGCGGGGAT
>VZRS01000733.1:8275-23308 GCA_013398055.1 Ifrita kowaldi
GTGTTTTTGACCAGGGCCTCAAAGGGAGTCATCTTGCAACTCCCTCCCGCCGCGGCAGCCCTCACCTCTTTGGGTACATTGGACCACAGGAATTTTGCCACAGCAGTTGTCACGCTGCATGGTGGTATCACATCAGGGTCACCACTTGTGCCAGAGCTTGCAGTCTTCTGAGTCTTGAATTATGATTTCTCAGAGCAGAGCTCCAGCAACACACAGCAACCAGGAACAACCACCTCCAACCTTGGCTCCTCCCAGGGCTAGATTTATAGGGCTTGTGCCTGCCCTGCAGCTACAGCTGTTTGTAGGAGGTTAACAGAGCACTTTAGGTTTAGGTGGCTGAACTCTATTTGAATAACAACTGAGTCCAGGTGTTGCGTCCGGTCCTGAGTGAGAGCTTGGCTAGTGCACACCATCAGGGTTTAAATACATATTGCTACATCTGCATGTAAAGGTGAGTACGCCTAACAGACTGTCACTTACTATTGAGGGTTTATTTTGTGAGAATGGAAGGGCAGCTCCAGAGATTGTGGAGATTATTATGGACTGGCAATTGGTAATCATTGAATCATCCTCTCATGATTAGACCTCAAAACTATTTTTTTTTCCTAATGTGGTTTGCATATGCAGGCTTTCCTCCCACAGCATAAACAAATAGATTATCAGTGGTAAACTGCATGAATTCTACTTTAAATACATTAATTGCAGCCTTTTATCTTGCTTATTGCATACACTGTGAGCCTGTTTTACAATGTGTGCTTTGAAAAAAACTGGAAGTTTTCTCAAAGTGGAAGAACCAAGAAAATAAACCAGTGCCTTATGTTACATCCACTAATAAGCATTTTACTCAGTGATCACTTCAGCGCTGTATTCAGGAAAATAATCAAAATGGAAAGTTTGAATGATATATGTTGAACAAAGATATTTGTTTCAGGATTGATATGTACGTGGAGGGAACTACAGACCTAATGGGAATGATCATGTATCTCCCTTTTCAACCAGCTGATACAAAAGAAAAGAATTTTGCCTTAATCATTGAACGAGCTACAACCAGGTACTTTCCTGTTTATGAAAAGGTAAGTGGCAAATCACCAGTAGTTCACAAAGAGAGTGAGTTCCAGGCTCCCCCTTGTACCCCACTCCCCTGTCCTCCCCACACATGTACTTTCTAGAAGGCAAGTGACAGTACAGCTCTAGAAATGTATGATGGAGCCAGTATTCAGCAATGTGAAAAGAGGGCCACAAAATAATTTTCAGCTGGTTTCAGTACTGGGTCTCTTTGCTGTACTTCTTTTCTTAGTGGCTGATGGCTCCCAGCATTTTGCATAAATGCACCATTTCAATACTTGCGCCAGCCTTCAGTACTTACTGCAGGGAAGTGTAATGTCGTAGTGTGTTGTCATAGAATTGTTAAGGTTGGAAAAGACCTTCTAAGATGATCAAGTCCAGTTGTCAATCCATCACCACCACCATATTCACCATTAAACTGTGTGCTCCTGTGACATATCCACATGTTTCTTGAACACTTTCAGGGACGGTGAGTCCACCAATTCCCTGGGCAGTGTGCTTTACAACCCTTTACATGATCAAAAATTTCCTAAGATCTAATCTAAACCTCCCCTGGTGCAACTTGAGTCCATTTTCCCTTTGTCCTGTCACTGGTTACCCAGGAGAAGAGGCTGACCCCCACCTCCCTACAACCTCCTTTCAGGGTGTTGTAGAGAGCAGTAAGGTTTCCCACTCAGCCTCCTTTGTTCTTGCTATTTAAAGTTAAATATATTTGTGCTTTACAGCTAAGGATCCAATTCTATGATCTTCCTTAAATCCATTGCTTAAATGTATTATACTGAGAGGCTATGATTGTCATTCTCTGAGTTGCTACTTGGGCATCCTTAGGTGTGCACAGAGAGGCTCTGCAAACAAGATACATGTAGCTTAGAAGGCATAAAGCAATGATTTACTGGCTAGCATGCACCAAAGAGTTAGCCTGAGCTGTGAGGGAAGGCATTGGTATGCTTGCCATCCCCTTAGAGGCTTTCTTGGCTAGGGAAGAGTAGGTCAGGAGGGGATGGATTGTTCTTTTCTCCTTCCTGGAACATTGCCTGGATGTTACTGAACTGCCATTTTCTACCAATTTGCTGTTTTTTCTGTTGTTTTATTTTTCCTGTAAGGATATTTTAATTTTTTATGTGTTTAAATTTTCCTGTTTGAATTGAGCCAGCTGTGACCCTCATCTCATGAGTTTGCTTCTGTTTGTAACTCTTCCTTTTGTGCCATATGTGGTTGTGCTGTACAGACCTTCTCACAGCGCTTTTTCAGGGCATAGTGGTCTCCTCAGAAATCTGCCAAGGGTACAAAGCTGTGTTGTTTCAGAGCTGAGCTGGGTTTCCAGCTTGAATCCTTGGTTACCAGGCAGCTGAAGTCCATTCAAAAAATACAGGACTTAATGTAATTTCATGTCCTTCCACTTTATTAGAGCCTTAAATTGCACAAACAAAACCCACAGAGGCTGCCCTGTAAAATAATGATGTAAATGACATAATCCAGCACTTCTGTAATCAGTTCCCATCTATCCACTGCCATAGCAAGGGAGGCCTGAGCTGAGAGATACTGATTACTCTCATCAATCTTTCAAAGACTAGAAGTCTGGTAAGTATTTTCAGTTATTTAACAATAAAAAATAATGCACCAAAATTCTCTAAGCGTGTGTCTAGGTGGCATAAACTCCTGTTGTGATATGTTTTAGTCTGTATGCTCCCTGTAGGAGAGTCTTTAACGTAATCCTTGTTTACTTGTGGTAAAGACACAGCTAAACTTTTCCATGATTTTAGCCTAGTTAATTTTTTTAGAATGGTTAATAGTTTTCTTTCTGTACCAGCTGTTTAAGATGTCCATTGATTCAGCTTATCAGAGTTTGCAGTCTATGTGTTATTCATTCACCAAGCTGACAGGAAACATCCCTAGCTGTGCATGTTCACTTTAAACACTCGGCAGCCAGATGGAGCAGCAAAGGGCAGTGTAAAGCCCTGCAGGCAATCAGATTCCGATGCTATGTTTGGGAGTTTTCATACCGTTTGGATAAACAAGCTGTGGTGGACCTTGCTGGAGCAGTGTGGGAAATAACTACGTGAAGGTGTCAGCTGTGGCTCTGCCAGTGAGTGCTGCCTCTATGGTAAAATTGGCAGATGGACCTGGAGAAGCACTTGCCTTCCAAAGTCGCAGACCGATGTCTTACTGCACATTTGTTACTTGTTTAAGAGTAGCCTTAGTGTGACTTAGGCACAGACACGCCCTCCTCTTGCTCCTGATAGGAGGGTGATAGTCTTCAGGACAGAGAGGTAGATAGTCAAGACAGATAGTCTTCAGCTGGAGAGCTGGTAACTGCTCTGAAGCTGTGCTGAAACGTTCATCTCAACTTGTCTACTACAGCTGTTAGCAGCTTTGGCAGGGTGTGATTCTCGCATCAGCAGTTTGCCACAAAGGAATCCTTCCTTATAAGATAAAGGGCAGGAAGGCTGTATTCCTTCATTCTGGATCTATTTCAAACTGTAATCAGCAGTCTCAAATTTTGCTGAAACATCTGGAAATTCACTTGACCTTTTTCTTGAAAATTCGAGGTGTGCTTACATGTAAACTGGCCTGACTACCTCTTCCAATTACTTTAGTCCTGTTTGTGTGATTAAGTCTTTCTTGTGGTACTGGACTTGGTACACAGCTACCTGGTGCAGTAGGTTAGAGTGAGAGATAGGACCATGCACACTGAAACATGAATTCTGATTTAATTTTGTTGTTTAAAGAATACTTATCACTTTCTAACTTCATAGGTTCTTGCATGGCTTTGCTCTGCTGTGTTTTTTTAGAAATCTGTCTGCAGTGAAATACCTAGATAAAATTGTTACATCCCATGTGACTTTTAAAAAATTTGTTCATATTTTATAGGCCTTAAAAGATCATGGACAGGATTATCTTGTTGGCAACAAATTAAGCTGGGCAGATGTCCATCTGCTGGAAGCCATTTTAATGGTAGAAGAATGTAAGCCTGATGCACTGTCTGCATTCCCTCTGCTACAGGTCAGTAATCATCTGGTCTCAATAGGGAAGGTAACAAACAAATTTCACTGACTGTTGTTAAAAGTTAATTGATGTTTACATCTTTTGAGCCATTGTACTGACATTTCTCTGGCCTGTTTGACTACAAAAACCTGCACTCAGTGCACTGCCTTGCCCCAGAGCTACTGGGAACTCGACTTTCTCCTGCTCTACTTTTTCCAGCTGTTCTCAGCTGGCAGGAATTCACTCACTAGTGCTACCAATTTGGTCCTTTAACTGCTACTTTCATGTCTTCAAACAGCAACAAGCATCAGGAAGGGAAGTCTGTGGCCTGGTGTGTCTGCAGTTCCTGTCCTTTTCTTTTTGCCAGCAAAATTAAATTTTTAAGTGATCATATACGAAGAGCAGTTAAGTTTTGTATGTCTTGACTTCTGTAGTGCTTTGCACTGAGGTATTCCTGTCCTTGCCTCTTTTTTTTTTTTTCTCAAATATATCTGCAGGATTTGGATTCAGGATGTGGTTTTTTGCTTTTTATTTTTTTCCTTCCACTTTTTACTAGATGAATCTTAACTCTTTAATATTAATTTCTCCCATTCCCATCTGGGAAACTAAGGTAAACTTTATTGCACCAGCATTACAGATCAGAAAAAGCTACTACCTTTCTCTGTTTAATAAGTGTGTCTGACAAGTAAAAGTCCAAGTCACCTGATCTTTAAGCTATAAAGGATGGAATTATAATTTCCTTACTTTCACTGGCTTTGCTGTTGCTTCTTACAGGCTTTTAAAGGAAGAATCAGCAACATTCCATCAATCAAAAAATTCTTGCAGCCTGGCAGCCAGAGGAAGCCACCAACAGAT
Organism: Ifrita kowaldi; assembly: GCA_013398055.1. Taxonomy (NCBI): domain Eukaryota; kingdom Metazoa; phylum Chordata; class Aves; order Passeriformes; family Cinclosomatidae; genus Ifrita; species Ifrita kowaldi. The sequence goes on from VZRS01000733.1 coordinate 13,181, forward strand.
GAGAAGTTTGTTGCTGTCGTGAGGAAAATATTCAATATCTAATCTGATGAAGATAACCCAACCGTAGTGTATTACCAGAGCTTGCCTTGTAAGTGTAAACTGCATAGATGTGCTGTGTAACTTGCATCATGTGGCCAGTGTTGAAACAATACACTGTGAATACACTTCTAAATTAGAGTAAAAGGCTAATTTGGACCTGTTGAGTCCAGAAAGCAGTATTTCAGGAAGCAGTTATATGAAATAAAATATGCTGACACTTTGTGTGTGTTTGATTTCTGTGCATGCCTGGTAGGGTAAAATGTTTCAACTGTAGCTTCCGCAGTACTGTAGAAAGCCACATGATCCCCAACCCCCGTTTTATAAACTGCAGTAGAGAGAAGCCACACCATGAAAATTGAGAAGTCATTTAAATTCAGGCCTAGAATCTTTTGGGTTGGTTCTCTAGGTGGTCTCCTAGAAAGTTCACTGTCCCCCCCCCGCTGTATTTCACTGCTGTCCCTGTACTTTCAGAGCTGCAATTTAAAACTTAAGTAAATAAAACCTTTAAAAATAAAACCAAAACTCATGATCCTTTTAAGTTTATGGGCAGAAGTAAGAAACTTTTCTAATCCCCACATGAATCTCTTAGGAGCGATTTTTTTCACGGAAAGATCAAAGTCCTTGTGTTTAATTGGCCTGATGTGGTTTTCATCCACTGCAAGCACCTATTCCCTTGCTCTTCTTTTTGCTGCTTGGCTGGCTGGTCAGTGAGGCACAAATGCCCCTTGAGTGGTTTTTTTAAGGTCTTACCTTCTGCAGTCACTTCCCACAGTTATAAAGCAAAGTGCACTGGCTGCTTACCTTTTCAGTAAGAGTGAGTTTTACCTCAACAGTGCTTCAACCATGCACTATTATGTCAGATTCTTTACCCTAATTTCATGGGAACCATCACTATTCCCTTTAAGAACATTGCCATAAACCATCCTTCTTTGCACTTAGTAGTTTCTCCTCAATAGGACTCCAGCTGATTAGGCAACAGTCAACCAGTGTACATAATGAACTGCTGCCCAGCAAAGTTAACTCCTCTCCTGACTTGTGCCTAAGAAGAGCCACGTGCATCTCAGAGGTACAAACCACAAGTGCCCCAGTTACCTGGGCACTGCTGAGTTCCAAACAGGTTTACATTAAACTTAAAAATCCTCAGGAGCTGGAAGCAGTGCTTTGCCATGCCCACCATAGTTTCACTGGGCTATTCCTCTCTTCCAAACAAGTGCTGTGATTTAGGAACCATCACAAAGACTGGCACAGGACATTGCTGTTGCATTTTGTGAGTGCAGTTGCCTTTCCAGTCTGAAATTCATAAGGTACCAGCTTAATCACCTGTGAGCCTGGCACCATCTGGAGGTGACTAATACCAACATTCACGAGCAAAAGATTCCAGAGCTGCAGGCTGTGGTTTGGGGTTGGTAAGAATTTTTTTGTGTCATGTTGTCCTGGCCCCCCTTTATTTTTTATTGTCAGTTGTGCCTTAGACATCTAAGTTGCTCACAAGGCCTTGCCACCACCTAAGCCCCTGACAAGAATAATAAGCTTGGTATTTTCCTCATGGATTTGTACAGCACCAAGATCTGACACATAACCTTCATAAGCAACCTTTGTATGAAAAAAATGAAAAGCAGCAAAATTTCTCTTTGTCTTCACGAGTGCAACCACCCATACTGTTTCCTAATAATTTTGCTTACATTCCCTGTACACCAGAACACAGTCTTAGCCAAGCTTTGAGACCCAGGCAATATTTATTTGTACACAAATCAAAGCAACTTCAATCCCTGAATAGTTTATGGCTGAACAGTCTCCTTTGCTTACGGGGGGGGACTTCAGCAAGATAATCTGTGTAAGAGCAGAATGGCAAACCTGTTCCAGAGTGCTGACAGTTTGGAACCTCTCTGTGCAGTGACAAACCTCAGCCATGGTTCACGTCTGTGGCAATTTACAGCATGTTACATGTCTTAAACCACTACTGAGTACAAAGCAGAGCACCAGACTCTTCTATTGACAAAATGGCTCACTCGTCTGCTTAAAAAATTGATAAGCTTCGAACATTTTATATTTTATTTGAACACTGATAATAGTTTTTACATTTAGAACCAGTGGAGCAAGAACGTGTGTTGGAAAGGAAGATGGTTTTCTAGTGCAACACAGTACAGGCCCAAGACATTTTTTATTTAAAACTGATTATTTAATCTCAGAAACTACAAAATTATACTTCAATACAAGATACCTTTTTAGCATAAACATGTATTTATATATATTCTTCTCTCAGAGATACAGTGCAAGAGTAATTCAATTTCCTGAGGTGCTCTGCACCCCTAAAAGAGATCAAACTTAAAAAGAAAGGTCCCTTGAGTTAATAGACTGCTTAAATGAAAGTAAATCAAAATATACCAATGAAACACTTGCTTTAGTTGTTAAAAAAAGCTTTTAAAATATCAGCACATGTCAATAATCAAATAACAGGTACAGATCTTTTACAGAAAATATAAATGCAGTATAACACTTGTGTTCAAACTTGTCTTTCAAGTATGGAGAGCATGTCTGTTTGGTGGGCATGGCAGTCATATTCGGTTCTAAATTCTCCTACAGCAGCATAAAAACAAGCCTCAAAATCATCAAAAGGCTGAAAAAAACCCCAAACAAGAAAACATAAATATAGCTGTCATTAATAAAACCAGTGAAAATCATCATTAAATAACAGTGCATTCCTAAGTAACTGACACTAGAGTCTCTATTAAACTGTCTTTTCAAGTGTCTAAATCTAAAGTCTCAGTGTCTGCTGGAGAACAAAGCCCACCTAGGCTGGAAAAGCAATCCACGATGGACAATAACATTTTCCAGTGTAAGTCGTGATTCTTAAATTTTACACCTTGACAATTTACTTCTGATTTTTTCCTCCTTGTATTTAACTGAAGTAAAACAGAATGGTGTAATATTAAATCTGGTAACAATGAAGTAACAGTTATTATTCCTTCAGAAGATGGGGGTTCTGATTTACACTTCAAAAAATGTTTTGGGTTACAGACTTATTGGGAAAAAAGTTTTGAACTTACTCCACAATTTAATTCCAAAATAATAAGTTCAGAAAATTATATTTTCCAGAATGCCAAGCAGCAGCAGTAAAGCAGCTGGAACAGTTAGAAACATCATAATTTGCATTAATACTGACCACAGTTCTTAGCTCAGGTCAAAAATGTCCTGGTTTTCAACAGTACTGTGCTTCCAGTAGTTTTGAATGCAGCCAAAACTAAACCAAAGTGTTGGCCTTTTTTTTTTAAGATGACTGTGTTGTATGAAATTAGATTAATTTTATGTGGATGTGTTTGAAAACACTAAGGCTTATCCAGCTTCTTCCAAAAGCCTTATCAATACACATTAATATTTAACTGCTGACCTCTCCTTTCTGTGCTGAGAAAGTAACTTCTTATCAGCTGTATCTGCCTAGTGAGAGTAAAAAGCTGTTCACTGCAAACAGGACTGTGACCTCCAAACTAATTTCACTTAAACTGTATAGTTGCTGAATAACAGTGACTTCCATCAATACTGCCTTGAATCAGGTGTGAAATGGCAACTATTTGAAAACCAGTGAAATCTTTACATTAAGATCTGCAATATACATTTACCTCAGGCATGCTACTAGTCCGGCTGGCATTAATTTCTTGGACCTCTTGAACCGCATTCCCATTATAATGGTCAAAAGAAAAGATGAAACTGTAAAAGACAATCCAATATATTTATGTTCTCACTTTTTGCAGTGGACCACTCAAGAACACATGGAGTTCTCAAAGGTCATTGCTGTTTTCTTATGAACATTAGATCAGAGATAGAGTCTATAAAAACATTCTTGCTTTTCCAAAATACACCATTATGATTTCTTTTAGTTACAAATAAGGTGTCCATGTGCAGCAGAATGCTAAATCCTATTCCATGGAGACTAAGTAATTTTGTCAGTCAGTCAATTCTACTCACCCATATCTACATTCATGGGGATACAAATAAAGTAGAAAGAAACTTGGCCATAGCAGTAACATGTATACTGAATTACAGGAATAGTGTCTCATAAACCACACCACCCTAGACCATTGCAGCTGTTTTCCAACTATGCAAGGATCTAGAGTATTCAACTTCTTTTCTGTTTTGTTTTTAGAATATTAGCTCTTTATTTGCTGAGCCTTAGAAACTATATTGGAAGGTTTGCCACTTGTTTTTGCTACAGAATATGGCTATCAACATCTCCTTCTTCATGACCACGAGTTCCTTTGTAGCCTTTTGCTATGAGGGAACCATCCTTGCCTGTGACAAGAGCTGGGCAGCCCAAGAGGGCAATAAATGCAGCACATGCAGCAGAGAACAAACATCATGAAAGAAACTGCATCTTTCTCCTGGAGTAGTCTTAACTAAAAATGGAGGCAGCAATGAACTCATCAGGCATGGGGATTTCATCTTGAACTACGGCTGCAGAGGGCTACATAAATGAGAAGACTGAGGAGAACACATAAAACTGCAAAGATAGCTACCTTCATTAAAGAACTGTCACTTGAAATGCTTCCTAGAAGTGGGCAGAGAGGCAGAACTTCTCATGAGCAGCGGGGCTTTATCACTCTCGCAGCCAAAGTAATGGCAGTTACACAAATCTCTTCCCTTTTATGGAGCAGTTAAACCTTCTGGCTAATTCTCTTCAAATTCCACTGTCTAGTCCTGGGGCCAGTCCTGTGTTCATAGGTGTCAAAAATTAGTTTTAAACTCACTTCAATGTTACAAAACAAGTCCTGACAGCTACAAGTATCTTACAGAACTCTGCCAATTATGTGCACTCATTAAAGATACCTTGCAAAAAAAATATTACACTCCATTATCCATTGCTCTTATTTTCTAGTCACATAGCCTTGATCCTCTCAGGAATGTCTCAAGAGTAAACTATTCCACAGCATGTGTCTTACCAGAGTCCTGAGTATATTTACAGTTTATGAGAAGCTACAAAGCATGTTCACTCTGTAATGTTCTTTTTTTCCCATTTGCTAGTATATGGCTGTTAACAGGTTCCAGTGACTTTTTAAGACATTCAAGTTTTAGACCTGATTTTAGAAAGCGATATACATTCACTGTTTCACCTTAAACCAGGTCAAAGAAATCCAGTAAATCAAGACAAATTCAATCCAGTGAATCATATTCAGATCAGGATCAACTTGCACTGTGAATGCTACTAACTCTTGCATACTGAGATTTGAATTTCTACACCTACTTCAAACACATAAAAATGCATTAAAATATCCAAGAAAGCATGGAGCTAATTTCAGGTGAAGGAGGAAAATGCCTGAAATAATAATTTATAAAACAACTAAGAGAATTTGCCTGGGGTATAGGCTACATACTCTTTGTATGTAGGACAAGTTACAATAACCTTCCCATCAAGGTCTTGTACTAAAATATTACCTAAATTACTGTAGGAGACTCTTGCATAGGTGAAAAATACTGTCAATAGTTATGGTTTGGGTGGATGGGTTGTTTTTAGATTTCCTAACCTTTTAAAGGTTTGGGTGCTTGCTTTATTTAACACTGTAATTTACTGTACTGGTTTCTAAGTTCAGAGTGGTCACTTTCTTCCATGCACTTTATTTCCATCTTTCATTTGTGCTCTAGCTGCTTTTCACACTTTGGCATGTTCATACGTGAAAACATTCTAGTTTTCCACAAAAGCCGCACACATTTATAATAAAAAGCAATTAAAACATTTTTTGTAAACATTCTAAACTAAGACTGCTTTAAAAAGTACTTGTTCCTTTTACTCCATGTAAGAACTTTCTAGGGCAGGCGTAGTGAACTCTATCTCACCTCACTGCTGTAACTTCTACTAAATAAGTAACACACATTTCTCCAGTTGAGACAGTCCTCACACGCCTACAGCTACACAAAATGCAAAACACAGACTATTTTAGACATCAGACATTCAAAAGCACATTAATGGAAAATTTTGTATTAGTCCCTTCAAAACCTGGGAATTGGGAAACAGGCAACATATATTAAGTTTTAATGAGTCTTCTCTTCCATAAATTCTGTATCTAACTTAGTGGCTTAATTGACCCATAGAAGTACAATACCATACGCTACTTAAAAGCATCTCCCACTAATGATTATAAATTTACATATACTTAAGGCTATGTCTTCATTCCAAAAGAAGTTTTGGTGTTTTTTTTAAACAGTGGGATAACTTAATCTGAGCCAGGTCATGGTGGCAAAAGTGGAAATCCAATTTAAGGCCATCTAGGAGCAGATCAGGTCCACCATTACCACGTTTACTAAAGAACCTGGTGGGAACACTTCACTGACAATGCTACTCAACATTTTTTTGAAATGGACATTTTTATAATTGTGACTGGGGCAAAGCACAAAGTCAGACTGAACAGTATACCACAAATTCTAAGATGAGAAAAAACAATTGTGTACTCACACAATCTGGATTAAATATATTTTAAATGCATTTCTGCATGTGAAATCACCTTTGCTAAAACCATGAGTGAGACAAGCTCCCAACAGCTCTTACTGCAAATTACTTGGGCGAGGTTGATGTCCCCCTTAGGGAATGTGGGTTTTGCCTCCATGAGGGTTTCATGGCAAACTAGCTACCATGACAATTACTGTATAGTTTATATCCTGTCTTTCTTAACAGCGAAAGGAAAAACGCTAAATCAAACTATTTGATTCACTGGGAGCTGAGGATACATTAAATTATGCAACACTGGATCCTATACCTACTTTACTGCTCAGATTGCAAAATTCTAATCTGTAGCTAATGATTTTATTGCAGTACTATCTCCTGTTTCTCAGCTGGATTTCACAATCTGTGCAATGTTAGGCAACCACCTCATAAAAGGAGGTGCTGCCAGGTGGTAACAAGCACCTGCTGGCTTTGTGTGAATGATCTGCCTCACCTTGCAAATGGCTCCTGAATTTTGCAAGCTAAGTTGAAGTATTGAATTCTATTTAAAACTCAACACTTAAACGAATGCAATACTCAAAATTTACTAAAAAGAGAATTTTACATGCAGTTCAGGATGCTGCTTGCTTGTTTGTTTGTTTGTTTACCGTAGGGAAACACTTACACAATGATATCTTCACATTCCTCGGATCACATGTTACACAGTAAGCCCCATAACCAGCCACAGAGCCAAAGGTGAGTCCAGCAGCTAAAGAGATTTTACTACCTGCAAAAAATCATTCAAGTGTTATTTCTCAATACAAGGTCTTTAAACGCAATCTTTATATGGCAGTTGTATCTCTACACAGTATTATCCAAATATATTAAAAATAAAACTGATTTTGCCACATTCCAGCTTACCCCACCCAGTGTGAATAGAGAGGAAATATTTCTGTAACTGGGTCATTCTAATGCGTGGCATTAGGGGCGAAGTCAACTAAATTAGAAGGAGGTGATCAGGATCCAGTAATACTTGCAACCTGGGAAAAATACAACCCTAAATTTGGCTATTTTGTCTATCATACCTAAGAATGATTTTTGTAATTTCTTGGAACTCTCTGTTCATTTTAACTATATCTTACAGCACTTGAGAGTCTCCAAAAATTGTAGAAATGTGTCAATATATATAAAGAGTAAACTGGACAACATGTGTGGTCATAATGTCAGGCCTTTCAGTCTGACATCAGTCCTGGACAAAGAAATGCTATCACCAACATCACATTTAATAAATAAAGAACGAAAAAACAAATAAATGGCAGTGAGGATGAAAATAGGGCTTCTAAAAGTAACTTGACATCTTCTTACAGTGCTATTGCAAAACTGGTTCATAAGTCCCGGATATATCCCTAATATATTCAGATTTCTGAACAGACATTTGTCTTGGTACCATATGATAAAAGTGTAGAATCTGCACAGCAAACATTATTTGGATTAAACTGATCCCCAAATGTTTATAAATAAAGAATCCAGACCCCCTGATGTAATTTAGCTCCCAATCCTTTTATTTTGAGTATTTTTAATCAAGACTTTGCAAGAAATGGAAATCATAACCAATAAAAAATACTCTAGATTTGCCACGAGGATTGACCAACTATAAAAGAATGAAGAGAATAGGTGAACGGGATAGTCAGTGAGTGCAGCTGGCTGCAAACACAAAAATACAGCGTTTTCAGAAATTCAGATGCGAAGCCGTGTCTCCGAGAGCACAGCATGTGCACACTGCGAAGGGACACAGTGACCCTAAATCACAAGAATCGTGACGGATAATGGCCAGAGCGAAGGAGAGCGATGCGCGGCTGAGGTTTGCGGAGAGCTGACGGGAACCCGCCTGCAGCTCCCGCCTGCCCGTCCTCGGCACCGCTGCGACCTCTGCCGGGTGCAGGGCTCGGGCACGGCGAAAAGCCCTGGAACACGGAAACGGCGCTCTGTGTACACTGCCCCCTAAAACCTGCCTCGTTATCCTGCTGTGAAAAGGCACAATTCTAACAGTACCAGAGAATTAACCACCAACTCAGAGCACACGAGGAAAGGGGGTTTTTTCACCATGTATCTGGAAATGTCAGAATCAAGCCTGGATGTCTCTGTAGAAAATAAGCTTTAATCAAGGATCTACTGTGCTCAACACAGGAATGATTAAAAGGAGATGAGAAAGCCCAAAATGCACTTAAGGGCAAAGATAACATGACAACTCCCACTCTGCTCTGAAAACAAACTCACTTAAGTGCTTCAGCTGACCCAAGTACATCTCATGAGACTCAGTGCATTCACAGCAGCATAGGATGGATGTAGAATGCAGTTGTGTTAATTACAGCAAAGTTGTCGTGTCTCACTTTGCATAGAGGAAATTCAAATGCTTGATTTCCTGCTGTCCCAGTACTTACCTTTACGAGTGTAAGCTACAACACCTCCAAACATCAGCAATGAAGCATATGCAAACCCAATCCAGTCAACAGCCATGGTCCCAACTCTGGAAAAAAAAACCCAACAAAACATATTGCAACTGAAGGCAACCAAATTCCTTCCTCGAGGTAAAAAAGAAATCATTACTTAAAGGCTTCTAAATAACACTACAATTTCCTAAGTCGTGTCTGACTACTGTGTCAAAACATTCAGAAGGTGAAGGTGTGCCTGTTGACTATTTTATCAGCCTTTCACTAACTGCTGCCCTTCCTTATAACCCAGTATCTGGGTATACTGTATTTCCAGTAGGGGATTTTTTGAGATGTACGTGGCATGCATTTTTCCCAGTCACAAATACATGTATGCAGGCAAAAAGCTTGACACCATCCAAAGCACATTTTGTCACACTTGTGCCATAGGGCTGAGCTGAGTGCACACTATGGATATGTACAGGTCTTCTGAGTGCTCAGCTCAGTGCTTCCATCTCCTTTCAATCACACTGCACCTGGTGCATTTCAAGAAGAATCTAACAAACCCCGCACCAGGCAAAAATACGAATTTTCAGAGTCTGTTCAATGTTTCCAGACAGAAACTTAGGCTGTTTTGGGAAGCTATACATACAGCTGCTTTGTCCTGTGTCTGTGCCTTTTTTGTTTCACGTTTACATTTTGGTGCATTGTCTGAAGTTAGGCTTCTGTCCCGCAGGAAGCATTTAAGGTTCTGTTGTGATGCTGGTCCCTACTTCCCGGGCAGTGCTGTGTAAAGGCATGAATGGCAGTGCTCTGCAGCCAGAGAGCCCCTGCAGCACCACGGCCTCTCTCCCATCAGCCGGTGGGACATACCTTTTCCCTCCTCCCAAATTAAGTGTACACTAAATTAAGCACGTCCTTTATACCTCAGCGTGTGTCCTTGACCACAGTGTTAAAGGGCAGCAGCAAAGAGTGCTCACTCAGCATTTCATGTTAAGCCTTTAGTATTAAAAGTAAGCAACTCGCAGCGAGCCCCCTCCTCCCCAGGTCGTAACCCCTCACGACAAAAAGCGGATTTAGGGGGGCATGGCACCCCGGAGAACGAGGTTTGCAGAGGCAGGGGCCAGGGATGCAGGGGCCAGGGATGCAGGGGCCAGAGATCCCCAGGCCTTTGATGTGCCCGGCCTTCGCGGCCGCCTCCCGCCCGGGCCCGCAGCCCGCGTCTCGCTTCCCAAGGCCGGGCGCAGCCCC
>VZRS01000733.1:23544-54801 GCA_013398055.1 Ifrita kowaldi
CGCTTGGCGGAGCCGGGCCGCGGGAGACAAGTGGGTGACCGTGAGCCGGCAGTGCCCTTGCGGCCAGGAGGGCAGTGATGTCCAGGGGTGCATCGGGAAGAGCGTGGCCAACGGGAGGTGATCCTCCCCCTCTGCTCGGCCCTAGTGAGGCTACATCTGGAGTGCTGTATCCAGTCCTGGGCTCCGNAGATCCCCAGGCCTTTGATGTGCCCGGCCTTCGCGGCCGCCTCCCGCCCGGGCCCGCAGCCCGCGTCTCGCTTCCCAAGGCCGGGCGCAGCCCCTGGGAGAAGGCANCCTGGGCTCCGCAATAAAAGAGAGACGTGGAACCACTGGAGAGGGTCCAGCGGAGGTCGCAAAGATGACTAGGGGTCTGGAGGATCTCTTTTATAGAGAGAGACTGCAGGACTTGGGTCTGTTCTGTCTAGAGAAGAACGAGAGAGGATCCCATTCATGCATATAAATATCTCAAAGCTGGGTGTCGGGAGGGTGGTGCCAGACGTTTTTGGTGGTGTACAGCAACAGGACAGGGAGCAATGGCCTCAAACTAAACCACACGAAATTTCAGCTCAGTTGGTGAGAACATGGTGCTAATAATGGACTAGATGATCTGCAAGGGTCCCTTCCAAGCCCTAACAGCTCTGTGATTCTGTGAGTCGTGGCTGTGCTGGTGCAGGGCAGCAGGGCAGCACACTCTGTTGGGGCCCCTCCGTGACAGTGCCCTGCTCCAGGGTGGGCATCTCCTGCTGGAGACTCCTTATCCAGCCCTTCAGCAGTGGAAAGGTCCGTGGGTATTTTACTCTTTTAAGGCCAACCCCTCTTGCCTTGCCGTGTTTGGGATGGAAGAGCTCATGAACGAGGGAGTCGCACCTGCAGATCCACCTGTCCCCAAAGCACGCCCATCGCACAGATGGGCAGGGGCAGGGTGAGGGTCTGCTGCCTGCAGCCCCCACAGGCACCCTGTGACCTAGCAATGGGCACTCGCTGCTGTGTCAGGCACCCTTCTGTCCCCTGCCTCTCTCCCAAGAAGGTTTCTCTCGGTCCTTGCTTCTGTTTTTTGAAAGTCTGAGGGCTGCTGCATGAAGTCAGGTGAGCAGGCACGTAGGCTGAATGCTGGTATGTGTTTGTCAGGGAAAACAGCAGCCACAAGCCCCAAGACTCCGATACTAAACACATAGCTAATTTATGAAACTGCTTGACGTGGTTATTTTAACACCCTGAGTTCTTGTCTGCTAGCCCTGTTTGCTGGACCCATTCCACTACAAGCTATTTTTGTCCATATTTTGTCCACCTCCACAGTGTTTCTTTAGGTTTTTGTCAAGTGAGCGATTCTTGACCAGCACAGGACGTGTCCTTCAGGAGTGATTCAGGGCTGCCTGTGTGTGACATTCCCCACACTTCCATTGTTCCCACAAACAGCCTGAGCGTAAACATGGCCACAACAGGGAGAGACTCACAATGCCATGTGATAGGACTTGGATACCTGCCTTCTTCAGGGGTCATTTGAAAATCTCTGCCAAAATCCCGTGTTTCCTTTAGATTTCTTTGCTTGAAGGTGTGGGAGTTTTCCGCTCCAAAGAGCTAGCTGGAAAGCAAATCAGCATTCTCATTAGGGTTAACATATCTAATTTCCACTCCTAACGTTCCATTTGTTTTTTCTTGTAGTGTTTAACTGCTGCAATACAAACCCACTCCATGTGAGCTGTCCAAGTCTTCTGTCTGCTCAGTGGAAAACAGAACTGCTCTCCTTATCTCGCCACAGTGTCTGTGGGAAGGAAGACTGAAGGTACAGCAACTTTGGAAAACAAACATAGGACACTTGAGGGCAGGATGGCTCCAAAATGCAAACAAAAAGTGGATTCATAAGCTGAAATCCAGAAATCTTGGATTTCTTGATGAAGTATTATGAGACTTGCAGGTCTTGAAAAGCACAGTAAAATAAACAGGGAATTCAATGGAGCAGAACCACGCAACTCTATTTGAGGGGATTCCAAAGTGGAACAAATACAGTATTTTTTGGCACCTCTAGGATAATGACCAGTTGTGGTTACTGATTCAATGATACTCATCACTTAAGCAGACTGGGTAACCCTGAAATCTGGGTAAAATTTGAATTCACATAATTATGTGCTGCTTGTTATGTTCCCTTCAGTTTTCAATTACAAAAAGTATTTGGTACTGTTTTCCCTAAGGTTTTACTTAGCTGATGTGAAATGGTTGCTGTATTTTACAGCACAGATGGGAGGTTTTGAATAGGAGGAGAGTTAATTAAATTAGTTAGTTGGTAGCATGACAAATCAAACACCTCAGTCCTTACAGTGAAGTATAACAGAGCCAGCAGCATAGCCAGTGTTACTGTTGCTATGTGCTTTCTAGTATAGTTTTCACTTGCTTGTTACTGCCAATCTGAGCTGAAATTTCCCCTGTTGGGTGTCTGCTTCCAGCTGTTTTATTTTAGTTTGTTTTTATTATTTTGTTTTATATTATGATTTGTTTGCTTTGGTTTTGGAAAGTTCCATTTACAACAATTGAGCCAACTACAAGGATGAATTTAGGGGAGAATACGTGGTTTTGTCCATTATAAACATAAGCATTCACTGAACAGCCCCTAGCATCTCTCTGCTTTGGAAAAACAAGATTTCAAATCTGGCAAGCAAATTGCCTTAGTTTCAGGGATATATTTTTCCATGTTCAGGAAAACGTGACCTGAAGAGAAAAAGAACTTAAAATGTAGAGTGGAGGCTTCTTAAAATTGTACAGCCCCGTCCCCAGGAAGTTTCACCCGTATTGATCATGTGTGACCTTGTGTTAGCCCCAGCTACATTCTCACCTGAATGTAGGCATTCTTCCCTGAGAAAGTCTGAGCTGGTGCCTTGCTTTGCTTGTGTCCTGTCTAAAACAAGAAGCCTCTAAGGGGCTCGTATAACATTGTCCATCTCTCTCCCCTGGAACATTTTTGCTGAGGCTACCTGTTGTTAGGGAAGGTGTTTGCAGCATGAAGCACATAAAAGACCTCTTTCTGCTGCAAGCTGTTTGTGTTATTTGTTGGTCTTCCTGTATTAACACTAAAGGATACTCATAGTTGTAAGCAGCAAGTAAGATTTAATGCTAATTGCTGTCCCAGAACATAATGTGATACCAGAAGGGATTTGTGGTATGGAAGAGTGCCTCTGAAATCCCACAGACAGAAGAAAAGGTCCTGAGATAGGGAAAAAAGAGCAGCTGAGCACCCAAAGACAGGTGTAGTTCTGGAATATTTTTGTGTGGAGATTGTTCTCCTCATTGGGTGGGATTATGGAAAAAGATTGATGTTTTCCAAATCCTGCAGAGCTAGAAGTAGGGGCAGTCATTGAAACCAGTAGGAAATTGGTTTAGAAAAGATAAAAGGGAATATACATTTTTTCTATGTAGCAGATATAGTGAACTTGTGGGATTTACCTGTTGGATTTTCTGCCAGCAGAGGTTTTGGAAGCAAATAGGTCAGCAGATTGGAAAGGAGACTAAACAATTAAATGGACTGCATATTCATAGAGAGATGGAAGAAGAATTTAGTAGGGATATGCTCTCTAGCATCCCTAATACAATGGTTGTGAGTGCTGGAGGAGAGTAAAGGTAATGTATATGCCTGGCTTGCATGTTCTCTTTAAATAGTATCTCTTGTTATTAAAGAAAGGGTACTGGTGATAGCTGGATATTGGTCTAACACTCCAGGACATCCTTTATGTTTTTTTCAGGGCTCTGATTTTGTGTCCACAGGTATGTGAGGATAAATGCAATGTTGGTAGGAGTTTGTATTTTATTTTTTGAAGATGATACCTCAGGGTTCTCTTACTTCAGTAAGACCTGAACCATAGGTCATTGACGCTGCATTGTACCCTATTGAGGAAACATACACTTTTAGGACAATCCACATAATATTAGTGCTTGGATAGGGACTCTTAGACTGGACTACAGCCCTCCCGATGTTGCATTTTCCCCAGAGATCCTTCTGCTCTGTCTGCATAGAACTTGATGAATACTCATGTCTGAGGAAAGATTTCATAAGCTGTGATAGAATTTCCCCCAGGATATCAGTGTATTTTGGAAATATTATTTGAGAGTCATCTGCTGGAAAACATCTAGTGCAGCTGAAGGAGAGAGAGTGCCAGATTAGACAGATTACTAGGCATGAATCCCAGCCCTTATTTGTATGAGTACTCCTTCTGCCTTTAGATAATCACATTAACATCAGGAGTATTGCTTACACAAGTATTACTGAGAAAAAATGGTGAACAGGTTTGGGCCCTCACAGCAGTGTTCTTGTTCCAGCACTTTCCCAGTGAGATTCTGACCTTTTCCTCATCAGAGCTCATTAAAATTGGTGTATCCACTAAGGAGGACCACCTACTACTCAGCAACCTCCGGTAATGATTACCAACCCATCTTTTACATCTATCAGAAGTAACATTTTTAACAGTTCAGATGTTGTTTTCCTTCCCCTTCCTAAGCTCTTCCCATGCTTAGAGATACACAAGTACTGTATTTCGTGCTTGGTTGATTATGAAGCCAGATCTTTTGTCATCTCTGAGGGTTTTTTTGTTGCTCCTCCAGTACAGCTGAGCCAGAAACCTTCCACAAACATATGCTAGAGGAGCCCCCAGTCGGTGGTGAGACTGGTATCTCATGGTGGTTGTCATCAGGCAGCGTGGGTTAGGATTTGTTTCCTGCCAAGCCTGCCTGGAGAAGCACAGCTCAGTGAGACCTTAGGGATCTTGCCTAATAACAGCACTAACCTAATTTGAAAAAAAGAGAAAAAAGCTGTCTTCATTTTTTTTGTGCCTGATGATACCCAAAGGAGTACCACTGTGAGTGCAAAGGGAAGATTATAAGCATCAAATCATAGAAAGTGTTTACATGTCTGCTATTGGGTGCAATTACTCAAGCTTGGAAAGGATGAAGTAATTTTTATTTGTACACCTAGAAGAAGAAGCCAAGTTAAAGTACTTACATAGATCAGCCCCCAAAAATTAAAGTGTGGGATAAACAATGCCAACAACTCTGTAACATAAAATCCAGATTTCAAGCCAAACATCTATCAAGGAAGAAGTATTCCATGGAAAATATCATATTCTTGCAGTCTTTCTGACCACAGAGTTACACTCATTATGGTAAAGCTATTATTGCAGCCTTGTGAATACAGTGCCGCAGACAATGGCCTGTCAGTGTTTTTCCACTATAAACTCTCATGTGAGGTTTGCAATTTTCTGAAATACAATTATCTTTGGCTGGGATATTCAGCTACATTCTCATCCCAGAAATTGAATTTTTTTGTGTGTGTGTTTGTTTCCTTTACCAAGTTGTTCAAAGTTCATTGTTTGGTAAGTGTTTGAGCCTTTCTGATTGCTTGGCTGCTTGTGCCTTGTTCGTACTGTGAGGATGTGTGGAGAGTTTGCTGTCATTGGTAATGCATCAATGCTTTGCAATATTTAGGGCTGCCAGGCTGTTGCAGAGTCCACACTTTGGACCAAAGTGCCTGCATTTGTAGCGATGTGGTTTGGGAAAGTCAGGGCAGCAGGATTATTGCAAATTAGCACTGACTAGCATACCCAGGCATGCACAGCAAAACGTGCTTTAGGGAATACTAGAGTGTATTATTACAGCTATGGAAGGAAGGAGAATTGGCCAGGCCAGTTAAATGGGTAAAATTGTAAAGGTTTGTCTGCCTTAAAGAAAAAGGAAATTCTGAATTGAGGTTTCAAAAATACCTCCCAAAACCTGTAGAATTAGTGAACCCCTGCAACGTGCAAAAACCACTTGTACGGTTCTGATTTTGATTCTTTGTTTGGCTTAGCTAAGGGTCTTCTCTGTGAGATTGTGGTAATAGAGATCCAAATCCATCCCAGTTTGGTTTTTTCACAGATAACTCAAAGGGAAAATATGGTGCCAACAATGAATGCTGATCCCCAGATGGAAGTATGTTTAGTTACAAATGCTAACCATGTAACACCTGCGTATGAACTCCTGGGCAATAGGAGATCTGAAATAACCTTATGTGTAATGTCTTACTTAAAAATAATTATTTTGAGACAAATATTACATGCACTTAAGGGATCTCGCCTCTAGTTAGATATGGTTCACTAAACCTGAATTTATTCAGTGTCAATCACTGCTTTGGAAGAAAACATGAAATCCTTTTGCTACAGAGATCTCTGGTTGCTTCAGCAACTTGTTACATGTTGCGGGGAAAAACTGCTGAGTTCACATAGTTTAAAATAAATATGAATCAAAGCAGTTTATTGCTCTATTGGCAGAGTGTAATTATCCAGCAATTAGTGAACTATGAAAACGAGATCAGTAATACAAATAGCCAAACCATGCTATAAATTTCTAAACAGTCTTCTGTAACTAATCCCGAAGCCTTCTTAGTGTACACATATGCACACACAGAAACACTCGGACACATGTATGCACAGAGTTGTATGCACCCCCTCACTCATGGGCAACATGGGTTACAAAAACAGCTCCCTTTCCCAAAGATTGTAGATTTCCCTGTTTACATGTCTCCTGTGGGAGATGTGGATCCTCTACCTTTTTACAAATCCCTGCAGTTCCCTACAAGTCATGGGCTGAACCATACACCCCTGAGACAGTTGTTTCCCCTCCAAGGTCTGTCCTTTCTATTATGAGTTTTCACACTTCTTTTGTATTTCTTTGCAGACTGGCTCCTGCTTTGTGTCAAGTCTTTTTGTAATTCCCCAGTAACTGTTTAATCTGGCTGATGATCATCTTCTGTAACATGATCAGCTTGGGCAAGTGCTGACCAGGCAGTTGGGTGTGTTTCATCCGCGGACACACACACAGATACTCACTTCACACACATCTTTATCTTCAGGGGTGACATTATCTATGCTGTTTGTTGAGAGGGGTGCTGTGCACCCCTGCCAGATCCATAGTGAGGGAGAGCCCTCCTTGGGAGTTGCGTGGGCCACAGGAGGAGGGAGAGCAAGGGGCATGGCCGAGCAGCTGCCTGCAGCCATGTGGCTGACACTGTTCAAACCAGAGTGACTTGTGTTCTGGCTGCATCCCACGCAGTTGAAGGTAATGCTAAGTGGGCAAGACAACCTATTTCCAGACTCCCTTCATGCTCCAAAATCCAAAAATAAAATTAACAGTTGCTTTACTAAATGTCTTTTGAACATCTATTATGATTCTCAATAAAGGCATCATAAATGGGATGGAAACAGCAAATTGGATCATTGGAAAAACTGCAGAGAGACCATCTGGGCCTGGAGCTTTGATGAATGGTGAATAATTTACATTTCACACTCCCACAGTTTACATTTTCTGAGGTGATAAAAACATTTGGATCATTTTATTTTTGGATGTTTTACATAAAATGAAGAGCCATGATTGAAACTGGAACTGGAGTCAGGAAATAACCAGATTGTGTACAATGTGGTAAAGTGCTAACAAATGCCCACGTGCTGCATGATTAATTTAGTGTAAATGCCAGTTTTGGATTTGGTTTGTCAGCAGTTGGCTTGGGTTTTGTGATTACTGGCCCATAATTTAACTGATGATTTGATCTGTAACAGAATCCTCAACTTTTGGGAATGAAAGAGAGTTGCAGTGATAGTGGAATGCATTAACTATATGCAGAGCTGTTAGCTGCTGGAATGGATACTGATACATTCTGGGGTCTTCATGCAACTGATGAATAGCCTTGTCTCACCACAGTATGATTTATGGTGGTAAATCAGGGCAGGGGATAGAACCAAGTGACTGCTATTTTTTCAATATGTCTTCAGACGGTGTTTTTGAATTGCAGATACAGAGGCAAAGAAAACTCTGGGTCTGACTATAAATACAGCTGCGAAGCATGGCACTGTTCTTGCCTCTGAGTCAGTCTCTAATTGCCGTTCTTGGCATATCAGCACTGGGCCATAGGGAAGGGCCATCTGTCAGAGGTAATTGAAAAGGGAGGCACTGACCATCTGTAGGTGTTTAAAGTCTCCTGACATTTTTTACAAGCTGAAGGATAATCCAGTGTTATAATTTATAGTGTGTCTACCTATCATCCTCTGCATTCTTCAAGGGAATACATTATTCTTGGTCTGTTGTCTTTCATTTCTGTGGCCTATCTCTTTATGTCACAAACTTATTTTTCCTCCCTCTCTGCAGTTCACTCTTGACTGAAGTGACCCCTGTAAATCTTTGAAAGTTTGAGAATTTTTCAAAGGATATGTCATGTAAATTGCAGGTCATTGTTACTGCTGGACCAAGCAAGAAGCTTCCCTTAAAGCCTTAGGATTTCACTAGGCTAAAATGGCATTCAGATCTGGTTTCTACTTTGCAAAAGTCAATCAATGCTATACTACATTGCTTTCTCTTATCCATGTGGTGTAAATGATTTAGCAAATGCAAATACCAGCTGTATTCCAAAGAAAAGATGCATAAATGTATAAAGGTGCCTGCAGACTTCCCATATGTGCACAGCTATAGCTGTTAACAGTAAATAATAATGTACACTGCCTGTAGGATCAAACTCTTGATTTCATCGAGAAATTAAGAAAGATTTGTAGCTCTTATTTTACATGTTGAACAGTTGAATTTTATTTAAACATTTATTGGGTGTGTCAGTGTGAAGGAAACCAGCTCTGTCAGATACACACACACACACACATACACACAGAGAGTAAGTTTTCTTTCTTCCAGAAATAAGGTTGTTGGAATATTTTAATTATCCTTCTAATCCAGGCATTCAAATACTGTACGTGTGCTGGGCTCACATGAAGAGAAGGGGAAGATACAGTGAATTTTTAATAAAAATGCACTCCCAGCAGGATTTGAATTACACTACTTTGAAATACAAAGCCAGAACTTTATTATCAAAGTTAAGCAAATTTCTGTAACGTATTCAAGGTGCTGCTATGGTAAGTGAAGGAATCCTGTGAAGTTGCTTGGAGTTGTTTGAGAATTAAAAGTAAAACTCATTTACATTTCAGAGATGGGTGGCAGAAGTCAGAATGGAGCCCATTTTTCTGAGCAGGATCTGCATGCACACAGACTGCATAGAGGGGAGACTAACGGCTCATTTTCTGCACAGCCTTGTGCTCTTTCTAGGCAAACACTCCATCAGTGTTAGGCATTGGGGCCCTGAGTATGGGATGCAATATGGAGCACGGAGCAGCTGAGCATGAAAGCTATGTATTTGTGTCCCAGGGAGGCCAGGCAGGGAATGTGCAAGGGTATCCCACCCTTTCCCATAGTGACCTCCTCTCCCATTTGATCTTAATACTGCAGTGCCAGGAGAAGAGTGGACGAAGTAGGAGTTGCAGAGTAGAGAATGTGGAGACTGACTGTGGCGTGCTCATCCCTGACACCTTAGAGTAATGGTGATATTGGCAGTCCTGGCCCCTGCAGCGTGCTGGGGCTGCAGTGCTCTGCACACCTGCATGAAGCAGTGTGATTTGAACCAGCAGAGCTGTGACCATCTGCCTGTTCATTTTCAGAGTTGGAAGCTGGCAGCTGGTTGTAGAGCTGGGAGGAAGGTGACTTTGTCACCTCCCTGTTTTTGCCACCTCCAGAGCCTGCCTCTGAAGGCCTAAAATGAGTTGCCAAAAAATATCTCTGAAAGATTGACTCTTTCTTAGGGTGGAAGTATTCTTCCCCACCACCAGAGAATACAGACCAACTGGCTTTGTTTTCCAACAGGAAAAAAAAATCTATTTGGATTTTATTGGTATTTTTCTTCCCTCAGAAGCCTTTTGAGGTGGAAATGACTGTGTGAATCCTGTGTTAGAATAATTAGTCTGACAAAAACTAGCTATCAAATTCATCACTGGAGTGAGTATCTGAGCTATTCTTGGGTACCATATTGCCTCACAGAAGCTATCGCTGTCTGTTGCATTCCTACTGCTGTTTACTGTCTCCAGGGAAAGGAAGGAATTTGCACTTTTTTGGGGTTGGTTTGGAGGCTTTGTAGAGGGAGGAGGTAAAATTGGTTCACAGCCTTCAGCCACAGACTCTACAAAATGTTTGTATTTCCAGCATGGACATAGTGCTCCTGGTCAGATTCACACTTCTAATGCTACAGTGAAGGAATGTACTTCTGCAGCTTCTGATGCTCTACCACTGTTATCTCTAAGTCACCATCATCTTCTGGGACTAGAAGTGTCTAACCTCAGCCCAGTCTGTTAAAACCTCTGGTGATCTGAATTCCCTTTTTATGCCTTTCCGTAGAGCAGCATCTTAGCTGCATTTGATGACAGTGGTTTTGAAAAATAAGGAAGCAAATTCTCACTCTTGTTTATGATTTCAGCCTCTTTTTGAGAAAAGGTTCAGTGCACCCACATTTAAATGTAACTTAGGGTTCTTCCTCCCTTATTTTTGAAACTTACTGTGCATGTATATTATGGAAGACGGATGTTACTAGCACAAAACAGTGTGCTTGTTATCTATTATACCATGATATATTTACTGAGAAAATTTTAATAAATAAACCACAGGCTTGAACCTCTGAACCCTTCTAAACCAGCTGATTCCCATGAGGGATTCAGGAGTTTTTATGGATGGATACTGTGTTCTCATGAGAATTTTATTGGAGCTCATAGACTCAAAACTGACTAGCAAGAGAATTTATGAGGTTACATGGGAACGATCACATCTTTCATTCCAACACCCTATGAGTTTATAAAATGAACCCTTCCTTAAACTGTGTTATAAAATAGAAGAGTGTTAATGCAACTTTAATAAAATATCTAATGTTATCAATGATTTCTCATCAGTCAGAACAGCTGGTTAATTTTACCAACTTTTCAGTTTTCAGTTATCCTAGATTAGAGTTTAGTAAAGAGTTTTTGCTAAAAATTGTGAAAAAAAGAAAAAAAGCAAAGAAGGGGGGAAGATCATAAGTTACTAAAGGCACCAAAGAACCCTTGTCAAGACGGATAATAGAAGGGGTGAATAGTATCCACTGTGGATTTGCTTAGCCTCTATTCTGTTTACTCTCTTGAATACTCTCTAAAATTCCTCTTGTGATTTTTGTTTAAATTTAGAAGTTCAACCATGCTGAAGTTTTGTAGCTGCTAATTACCCCACTTGAAATTTAACTAAAATGTTACTTTGCATCATATAGTTGAGCTGGAAAGTTGCCTAAGCCAGGAATTGAGGTCTGTGGTAGTGAACTACAGAGGAAGTGGTCTAAGCAAGACTCCATTCTGGGGATATTCCAACATTTTATTACATTGTGTGTACTAATGAGTAGAGAAAAGGACTGAGAGCCAGGAAGGGCAGAGTTTTAACCTAGTGACTCATGATCTGGCCTTCAGCAAAATACGTGACCTTGTAATTCAGTCATCTTAGCTGTAACAGGGGGTAAAAATAGGGGCTCAGTGTACTGTTCAGGCAGAGATACAGATATGCCTGTTTCAGCTGCATTCAAGGTCTGCAGTTTTTTCCTCCTGTGGAAAGGACATGATGGAAAGACAGATCTCATTTCAGCTGCTCCAGAAGAGCTCAAATCAAATTTGACGTATGTTTTTCTTTGAACAAGAGCTTTTAAAAGCTGTGAGATGGAAGTCAGTCCTTTGCTCAGTCTGATTCACCTGTGAGTGATCAAATTTGCTGGTCACGGTGGTGATCAGGTGCCAAGGGGACCAGGCACAAGGAGGATGAAGATACACATTTTGAATGGTTGGTTCCAATCGGGTACGTTCCTGGTGCAGTTTGCCCAACCAGACAGAGCTAGGAGACTGTCTGGACTGCACAGGTTGGGACACTGACGCCCAAAGGTTGTTCTTTAATTGGTACATGAAGTGCATCAGATTTCCAAGTGGCACTGGAAATGCTGGCTTGGTCATCATCCCAACAAACTGTGGTTGTTTAAGATGTCACAGGCCTTGTTTTAAATCAAGGGTAGATCTTTGGTACTTGGCTTAGCACTGCTCTAGTTAAGAGCAATCTGTTTCTTCTGCTGCTTCCTTCAGCTCCGTGTGTGTTAGGCCTTATGGTTGTCTTGGATCATGGCTCCAGGACTCCACCTGGGAAGCTTCAGGCTCTCAGCAGTGTGTGAAAGCATTCACCTGTGTCCAAGATCCTTTCAGAGAGAAGGTGCCATACAGAAATATCAAGGGAAGCTAGCTATTGTATGTCTAAATATTTCAGGCCCTAAAAAAGGAAAAGGACCGGCTCACTTTACCAGGTTTGGAACCATCCATTTTATTCAGTGTCACATTACACATTGCATTCTCACTGTCCTTCAGAAGTGGGAAGAAGAAAACCAGGAGAGATTTTACTGCTTACCTGATCTGCTTTCCTACCTTAAAGACCTGTAGTGATGGCAAAACACAAGGAGTTGAAGTATCCTTGATTCTTAGTCTACCAACTTAGCAAAGCTGCATTTTCATGATGATTGTTCAAGCACAGGGAAAACATAAATACGTCCTATATCTCTAATCTTTGCTATCTCAGGACAGGAAGGAATGGGCAAGGTAGATACTGTACTGGCTTTTGTAAATCAATTGATCTGTGTATTTTCAGATGTTTATGCAGAACAGGTTGACTAAGCCTCTTGTGCTTCAGAGAGAACGTATGCCTGAGCTAATATTTTACTGATCCTGTGAAGATTAAAATAGGAGGAAACTGCATACAAACAGGACTACAAATCATTGAAGTTATTAAATAAGAGAAAGGCACTTGGTTGGCTCAAAACCAATCTGGAAAGGCTCTTTGTTGAAGTTATCAAGGTGACCACATCTGGCCTAATTTTTTTTAATACCTTATGTACTTTTATGAATTTGTTTGTCTTCTCTTTGACATTTCACATTCGCTAGATTTCTTGGTTTTCTGGTTTGGTTCATGTGAGCACAGAAGTTGGATCATTATTCCTCAAGTTCTGCAGCAGTTAAGAAGCAAATGCAGAAACATTGTTTTATTCTTTAATAAGATCTTTAAATTTTTCTCATGTTTATCAGCCCACAGCATAAGATGAACAAATAAAGAGGCTCGTTTAGTATCTCTGAATGACTATCAGGTTTTCATGGGACTACACGGCGAGTAATGCAACTGTTAGGAATGGGGCAAAAACCAGTTTTGGTATTTGCTGCCTCTGGCAAATAAAAAATTGTTCCCCTCATAACAGGTAGTAATTTTGCTGGTAATCTGTATCCTTTTCTGCCAGCCACTGCCCTAGCAGAGTGGGTCGCTACTGAGCCTGTATCTCTACTAGAACTGCCCTACTTTGCTCTCTGAACAATTATTGCAGGCTGCAGCAAACGTGTGCTTTCACAAACAGCTGGCCTGTGCAGTGAGCCGGCTGACACCAGCATGCTTTTATTGCCTTGCTCAGGTCAGCATCCTGCCCTGCTGCCTGTTGGCCAGCTCTGGCTCTGCCAGCTCCTTATGCTTCTTCAACAAGTGCTGCAAAACACAAAGCTTACTAGTTGTTCAGAGATAGTTTTAAATGTAGGAAAACAGATTTGATTGCTGTGACCTGGCCAGGAATTGTGGTTGCAACTTGTGCTTCCAAGTGGGCTTCACTGTTTTAGATATTTTCTAGTAAGGAATTATTTGACCTTTGTGCTGTCAGTGATGAATCTCTGGTCTAAACTAGGATTGTGGTGCCCTATTCATCCACCCTGTTTATCTACTATCAAGAAAAGCACTGGCTGTTCCCTACCCATCCACAAAGAAGAAAAAATGCTAAGGGCCTTCTCATTAGCAGAGTTCAGGCTGAGAGTAGGGATGATCTGAGCAGCATTTCAATCTGGAGAGCTTCAAATTAAAAAAAAAAAAAAAAAAGAGGAACTATTAAAACAGTATTTTCTGATTATGTGTTTTTCAGTTGGAGTTTGGATTAGAAGAATGGGAGAAGGAACCTCCTGTTGTTGGGCTGTTGATGTTGGGGAATAGCATGGAAACGTTTTGGAAATACTGCTCAGCCATTTTCCTTCACAGCCAAAGAAAGAAAACCCAAGGGAACTGTTGCCTTTGTAATTGTGGAAAAGTGCAGGAGTGCAACTCAAACATGCTTTTCCCATCTTCATTTAAATTGTGCATTACAGCTTAAACTTATTTCCATAGTGTGGAAAGCAGTGGATAAATTTGAACTCTAGGTCATGAAAGAAATACACATGGATATTTGCAGAAAATGTCTTCATAGGGTGCTGCTTCAGAGTATCATTTCCATTTTAAAATTACACATCCTTAGGACAATTACACCGAAGAAAGTTAGTTTCATCAAATATAATTAAAGTGTATAAAATGTTCTTTAGATAAGTTTAAAAATATAGTCTGAGAGAATATCTTTCTAATGGCCCTGCCATTTTATTCATCTATCTTTCCAGGCATGTTTTTGTTGGCATTTCCATCTATGTTTGGCCTCATTCTTAATGAGCTTTTAACTGCTTAATAGTGATTATCTGGGACACAAGAATCAAAAGTAGTTAAAGTTCTTCAGACCTAAGAAGAATAGACAGAAGTACTGCTCAGCATTTTATACAGTAAGCTGTGGAACAATGAGCTATAATTATCTCCTGTTAATACAGCAAAATAAGAAATATGCCAGTTTAGATTTGAAGTTGGCAGCAATTCAGAAGGTTGAGACAATGAGAAACTGGAAATTCACTGCCTTATTTTTCCCTTCATGCCTCTTCTATGTCAGTTTTTTAGGTTGTGTATGGATGCTCAGAACTTAGTTGCTCTAGAAGCTCTGCATTCCATCCCCTCATTGTTAAGAGTGGTAGCCTGAGGCCAGTAAGGCTCAAAAAGATGTCAGTTGCCATTTTTCTAGACGCCAGGCAAAACACCATTCAGCCTAACATAGTAGTTACATACAGTTCAAATAGATGGGAGAAACAAGCATCCTCATTTTACAGATAGGGAATTAAAAGATGGCAAGTGTATGGCTCATCTTACTGACCTGAGCTGCGTGCAAGTTAGATGTTTAATGCTGAACTAGCTGCTTGAGCTCCTTCCCCGGTGGAGACAGATAACCCTCAGTGATTTATCCCATCTCTCTTAAAAATCTAGATTAGAATGGATAGAATGGGTGATCCTGTGGTAAGGCTCCTGCTCTATCTCTCCAATGACTATAAGGGAAGCCAAAAGTGAAAGGTTTTGCCCCTAGTCCTCCCACTGCAACTGGAGGAATTTCAGTAGAGGCTGCCAAGATGGTCAGGGCTGGAGTATATGTCCTGTGAGGGAGCTGGGCTGGGTCAGTCTGCAGAAGAGGTGGCTCCTGTGCCTAACAGTGCCACCCCAGTGCCTAGCAGGGAGGGTGTCTGTGAGATGGAGCCAGGCTCTTCATGGTGGTGCATGGTGTGCAGGATGAAGGACAATGTCTCAAGTCAAAACAAGAGAGGTTCATACTCAATATGAGGAGAAATCATTCCCCCACAGGAACAGCCCAGCTGTGGAACAGATAGGCCAGGGAGGCTGTGGATTCTCCATCCTTGGATACTTTCAAGCAACAGGTGTGACCCCATAGCTGGCCCTGCTTTGAGAGCAAGGTTAGGCTGGAGACCTCCTGGGGTCCCTGCTAACCTGAGCAAGCCTGTGACTCTGGGATGAGTGTGCACTGACTTTCGTGTTATGCCAGATGTTATGCGGAGCTGAGAACAAAACAACACCATTACATCACACTCCTAATCTATATTGTCCTTGGATTACTGAATGCTCTGCTTAGTTCCACTCACCAAACTACAGAATAGATGTAGGAGAACCAGGAAAGATACAGAAAGAGACTGAGGAAAGACTGAATAGGCTAAAAGACCAAATAGATAACTTGAAGAGAGATGCTGGGTCTGGATGCCCTACAGACCTAGGAACTGATAATTATTGAAGAGATGCTAAAAAGGGAATGATTAGTCACTGTTTCTTGGAATACAAGAAGTAGAGAGCATTCAGCAAAGTGATCAGGCAGCAGGTTTAAAAACAGACAAGATTTTTTCATGAATATATAACAATATTGTGAAAGATTTTGAGGAGGCCAAAAGTACAAGTAGATTCAAGAAGTGGTTAGATGAGTTAATGGAGTATCCATTGGTACACAGGGATTTGGATAAAATTGTCACCTCAGGAAATTCCTAAATGGCTGTTTGCTGGAGGCCAAGAGAACATGTCAGGAGAAAGTTCAGCCTGTGCATGACCTTAGTCATGCCCCATCTGCAGCTGTTCCCCATAGAGAAGGGTCCTTGGCTGCATTGGCACTGGCCAGTCTGACAGCTCTCATTGCTACCTCACCAGCAGTGACCATAAGCTGCTCCTGCTCCCTGATGAGGGTGGATGAAATGGGCGAGTAAAGGAAAAGGCACCACAAGTTCTGAAGGAAAAGAAAGCAATGTGAGAGCAAGGCTAGGATTTAGGAGACCCCTACCAGTCATGTTATTTATTGAGCTGGGGCTGCTGGATAGCTCCAGACTAGCAAATACCTTTTTTTATTTTGTGCCACATGATCCCCATCTATACAATTTGTCTTTTTGAGTCTTCTGTGGGGGTTGTTAGGATGATGACGGGACAATTCACTTTTATCTTGGGCTTTACCCCAAGGCAGTGTTGCCAAATAAAATAAATACCTTGTATACTAAGGCACAGAGACTTGGGTCCAGGCAAAAAGAAGACGTAGACAAGATTTAGATGGGTCTGCAATCCTGAAAATTACTCTTTTTCTGCCCCCAAATTTGGAAGATTCAACAGGATTTTAGCTGTATTAATTTCAAGGCATTACCTATATACAGATATATGTGCCTAGAAACACACATACATATATATAAAGAGATACATGTACAGACTTTCCAAACTTGACAGCATCAGATTTAACTCAAAGAGTGAGAACAGAAAGTGAGGGTCCCTTTTCCTTCACCTCCAGTGTGGATTCTCGTAGCCTTCCTTGGCATGGAGTGGGCAGCTCGCACCAAACACCAAAGAGAAGTTACCTTGCGAAACTCCTTCTGTATTTGACACAAACACATTAAGGTTAGTTGGAATTTGTGTACCTCTGTGAAATACATCCTTATTTAAAAGCAAAGTTTTGTCCTTCTGCCATTTTCAAATTTTAGGATATAAAATATAGCAGGTGTATGTGAGATCGCAAGCTGATGACAGTCTAACAAGACAACGCACAGACAGAGAGGGGAAAGGAGATATAAAGATAAAATGCTTAATTTCTGTGTGTTTGACTCCATGCTGAGTTCTAACATTTTGTTTCATGCTTTAGTCTTTTTTTTGGTATGTCCTTGTTATTGTAACTTTGCCTAATTTTTCTCTCTTTTCTTTCTTTGTGCTATTTCTTCATATAAATACAAAAAGCACGGCAGTAAGCATTAAAAACAGAGAGATCAGAATGACTTCAGTTGGCTTACAGCAGGAATGAATTTTCTCCCTTGCCATAAGCCGAGCAAAGGAGAGAGAAGATGTGAGAAATGGATTTCTCTAATCAGATGCAGACTTCTCACATTCATGCAGTTTTAAAATCATCAAGGCCACACTGTTTATCTGTCTGCTCTTCCTTATTGTCCTTTGTTCTCACAATCAATGCTTTGGTTTTCTTGAGACATACTTTATGTCACATTGAAATGATTGAGAGATGGTTTTCTTGGTGCAATTCATTGACTAAGAAATGGATGTTAGTGGCACAGCTCTCTGTGGACTTACATGTTGCTTTGGAAAGCAGACATGAAGCTTTACAAAGATGGCACAGTAGCATTACAAACCTACCTGGCAGCAGTAGTTTCCCAGCTTGAAACGAACAAGAGCAATGAATGAGGCCCTGAAGTTTAGTGACCCGAGTAGGCAAGGGAGAGTGAGTGCCCTTTGTATGCAAGCCAGGAACTGGTTACCTTGACAGTCAGTGCAAGTCAGATCAAAAGGCTGTTTGAAAACCATGGCTTTTAGAAGCAAAAAATGGGAAACAACACCTTTCTTTTCTAGCTCTGGAGCTGGGAGATAGAGGAAACAGTAGCTATTGTATAGATAGAGAGTTATTTGAATTCTCCCTGCTACCTCTGTGCACCTGATCAAACAGGCAGTGGTTGAAAGCCTGATGTACCATCAGGCTTCCTGTGTGATACAAACCTGATAAAAAATGTTGCAGCTGAAAAACCTGAAAGCACAAAGCTTAGAAAAAAACAGATCCCAGGAAGGAAAAGTGAGGCAACACAAAAAGGGTCCTAACCCAGGGACCCTGTCATTCTGGCATGCATGGACTTCAGAGGAAGAAGAAGGGGAGGACAGAAAATGTGTTTTCTCCAAATATGCCTTGGATGGGCTGCACAAAAACACTAAAGAAGACACACTTCCAACCCCACCTTTTCTTTAATATAATCTTATCCCACTGCACTAGTACGTAAACCCCATGTACCCCTCTCTTACCAGCAACCCCCTCTCAGTCCGGGATCATAGTCTCCTACCTGCTACTCTGGAATTCCTAACATACCCCAACCTGCCTCCCTTGCTTCAGCAGCTGGAATTCCATATCTTATCTCTCTCCACAGTAGCAGAGTAAAGAACAGAGGTCTGTCAGCTGCTGGCCTGCCTGCAGGGGCTCAGCAAGCACACCAAAGTGGTACACTAAACCCTAGCACCCCATGAACCAGCTCTGGAGATTTTAAAAGCCCGACTGGACAGGGTCCTGGGAAACCTGCTGTAGGTGACCCTGCTAGGTCATCCTGGACTTGGGCTGGATGATTTTCTGAGGTCCCTTCCCACCTCAGCCTTACTGTGATCATGTAAGCCCTGAGCTCCGTGAGAGGCAAGAGGAATTATGAAACTTAACTGCACTGTTGAGAGTCATGGAGGTAGAACTTGAAATGTATCACCAAGTGCCAAGCCTGGTTTTTAACCACTTGAGCACATTTGGTGCCTAAATGAAGCCTCTCTTCAAACCTTGGTCTCTTTTTCTGTTGAGAAAAGGCAGACAGGAGAAAACATTACCTTCCCTGATGCACTTGGCCAAGGACAGCACGCAGTGACCCTACCCTCTTGCTCCTGGGCAGCAGGAGCAAGGTGCGGGGATCTATGGGTGGCAGCATGAGGAGTTATGTAAACTGATGGAAAGATGGGAAATGATGGGGACATGCATAGGGACAGGTGAAAAGCTGGAAGCAAAATTCCAGTTTAGTCAGCACATACAATCCTGACAGCTTTAAACAACAAAATATAAGACAATACTGCATCTTCAGGGCAGCGTGGGAAAATCAGGCTGCTGTCTGTGTTCATTAGGAAAATTAACTCTTAAACATGCCTGCTGTGAACAGTATATCCATTGTAAAGTGAAAAGGAGCAATTTATTTTAGAAAAAAAGCTGGCAATTCTATTTAAGGGATGGTATACTCATATCCCCATTATAATCTGCTCTAGGTAAAAGAGACAAAATTACTGCATTTTCACTGAGAATGTTGTCAAGACAACTTTTAGTGCAGCTATTTAGAGAAATTTGTAATACCATACAATTAAAAAAGACATGATTTAATATACTTCTACACTGTATCCAGTTCCACAGCTTTATCCACTTTTCCACTTTTCAGCTTTACAGCAATTTCGGTGTTGACAGTTGTTCTGATTTTGTGTTAGCAGCAATGTGAAATACAGAGTGTGATCCCTGATAAGTTTCTGTCACCGCTGGGGAGGACTCTGCTCTGTACTTGCAGTGATCAGAGGCTGATGGAGACCCATGGCACTGGGCTGGGCTGGGCTGCCACAGGCTATTCAGCAGGTTGGCTTTGCAAAGTTAGTCCTGCAGGGCCTGCCTCCTAGTTTATGTTGTTCTTTTGCTTTTGGTTTTATTTTGATTTCTAAACCATTGTGTTGGAGAGAGCATTTGAACACTTGAAAATTGTTCTTTGACTGGAGCCATCAGAACAGTGAGAGGATATGCTTATCCTGATGTCCTGGGGACTTTGAAGGGGCTTGGAGTAACATCTGTGTCATTCAGGGGGCTATGAACACATCTAATGGGAATTATATAGGATGGGCATGTTTGAGATAGTAGAACATCGTGGCTCTATTAGCCTGGATTAAACACAAGCTTTTATGGATACATACTAATAAACTGGAATAGAAGCCTCACCCCACTTGCTGTCACGCTGCTGGCAGCATTGCCAGCCCTGCAAGCTCTGTCATCAGGAAGGTGACTGAAATAACTGACAGCCTGGCTCAGAGACTCACTGCTGTTAGGTCTGGTCCTTTAATTTTGGCCTCACATTTTTTCTGCACATTCTAGTAATTAAGCCACTGTCCTGCTGACCCAAGTACAAGCCAAGGAATAAACTATGGCAATGGAAAGTGCTGCTGAGCTGTAGAACTATCTCACACTAGACACTGGGCTGATAGCACTGTTTTCATAAATAAAAATAGTCACCCTAATCCCATTACTTGTCTGTCCTTAACAAATCTTATCAGATTCTTTGAACAAAGGAAGAGATGTTATTTGTGTTTCATAGCCCAGAGACAAATATAGTGGGAAAAAGAAGAGCTCTCCATCATTGACAGAGAAAAAGGGAAATCAAATGACAAGGGAAAAAGATGATCAAATGCAGGTTGTATAATGTGAGTTTCCCCAGATATCTGTAGGCCAAAATTTACTTGTAATGTGGGCCTGTGTCTAGTGGACAAATACATTGCTCTTCTGTAAGAGTGCTGGGAAGCGATGCATGCAACCTGACCCTGCATTTACTTGGCTCTGGAAAGCTGTACTGACCTTATGGCATGCCCAGCCTGCACACTGCAGTCATGCCAGCAGGCCTGCTCCTGGGTCTAGCAGCTCCAGGCAGAGTTTTCCCTTTGCAACCCAGGAACATCTAACATACAGATTATCATAAGCTTTCTTTTCCTCATTTTACCACTTTGTACTATCTGGCTTCTGATCTCTTCCAAATGGGATTATCCTCTTAATCCATTCCAGTTCCCCTGAAATCAATGGAGTCAATGTAGTATAAGTGGTGGTGGTGAGATTGTACTAGAGATTAAAGAAATGCAATGGGTTTTATGTGCAAAAATAAACATCCAGTCCAAGTAACAGCATGTAATCCAGGATACAAAAAGCACAAGGCAAAAAATGATGGGGGAAAGAGTATCTCAAAGTGAAGAGAGGTAAAAGAGAGAGGGAAGGGCCAAGACAAAGTAACAGAAGTGGCAAGCATACAAGAAAACAACACAAAAAGAGATACATGGTGTGTCTGGCTAAGAGAGCAGTGTTCCAGAACAAAAAGAGGGAAGACAGCACGAAGTAAGGATGATAGAAACCTTTAGGACAACTGAACAGAGAAAAAAAGTTGAAAGCTGAGAATGTGGGGTGCTTTTCCATAAAAAAACCCCATAAATACTGAAAAATGTAATGAAATTGTGGGCTGAATTCATCCTGTTCAGGCTCATTTTCTCAGCAGCAGTGATTACTGCAGCAACCAGCAATGGGGAAGCTCTCAAGGTCATCTCGTCTGACTGCCTGCAGAGCAGAGAGCTTCTCAGAGCCAATAGTGTCTTTTATTTGGCTCCTCCAGCTTTTAATAACAACTAAATATAAACCAAGCTGTTGGCAATATGAGTTATATTCTCTGTGAGCAGTAAAAGCATGTGCTTGATCGTGATGATAAGGGGAACATTGTGGAGGTGAGCAAAGTTGTAAGTTGCAGAGTATATTAGCAAGGACAGAAGTTAGAATGATGGCCTGCTTTGAAGGAGACGACGCTGGTTTGTCTGTCCTTCCACAGTTCACTCAAGAAGACAGGCCCCGAGGAGCTCTGCAAAGCTCTGCTCTTGTAGAGCCCACTCCTCTAATGTGAGACTAAACCAATTCCTCCATTTTCTGCTCTTTGGTTCTCTTTGACCACAGGCTGCACAGATAGAAACACACACAACTGCATATGGTGTGTTGTTGAATACACACCAGGATGCCTTGGACATTCTGGCTCTGCTGCAGGTATTTCATTACAGGAGTTTAAGAAACACTATTATAATGTAATAAAATACAGCCCTACTTTCATCACGCATCACTCTGCATGGAGAGTTAAACAACAGAAATGCTTAGGAGATCATTAGCACCACAGAGCAAGTCATCTTGCCTGAGAGGAGAAATAAAACTTGTAAGAGTCCAGTGACATTAATGCAAGTTTGTTGTAAACCAGATAGGAGTAATTTACTTTGAACCCGATGGGGATGTGTCACAGCTGATCGCTGCGCAGAGCCCACAGCCCCAGCTGTCTCACTGTGCTGAGCTTCCAGTGTGAATAATGGAGTTAAGCTTCAAGGTTTGTTTCTTGATCATCCTCTAAGTGCACCACTGACTGCCTTGAAAAGCATTTTAGAAGTTTCTGAAGTAAGGTAGGAATAGATCTAACCATGGTTTGGATTTTTCCTTCTAAAAGTAGGCACATAATTGCATTTTCTGGGCTTCCTGTTTGCTTGAGCAATAGAAATTTCTGGATCAGAGCATGGCACTTAGCCATGTCATTCACTAGATGCAGTAAATCCAACATTGCCTAACAAGACTGATCTTTTGTATGGGAACATTGCTAAATATAACTTGGCTTCTGTTGGTCTCCACAGGACAAAACGAGTAGCTCCATATCAGCTGGATATCAAGCAAACAAGGAGGCAGAGAAAGCAGACCTGACAAGAGGGCAGACCTCTCCCCAGACCCATTCCCAAAAGGGAGGGGGCTGGGATACCCTGTGAGGGGATCTCAAGACACACGAGCCAAACCACACATACATTGCTTTGGCAGCTCAATTTTTAACAACCCCCAGGAGGGTGGCATCCCCACGTCAACCTCTGTGCCCAGGGCCGGGGGCAGAGGATGGTAGGAGGTGGCCTCTCTGCCCAGGGGTGGCTACACTGCCTGCAGCCCTTCCCCCTGGGCTGCAGGTGTTGGGGCACCTCTGATGCCCCAGTGGAGGCAGAGGGACAGGGGCCAGCATCCACCTGGCTCAAGGTAGTCAACCTCCAGCAGGGGTGTCTGCACCTGAGCTGCTCAGGCTGGGCTTTCTGTACAGACATACGGTCAATATAATGACGCAGGCTGGGCTCTGCTTACAGCCTGCACAAATATAGTCAATTTAATGAATCAGGCTAGGCTCCATTTCATCTTGTCCTGGAATCAATGTCTAAAATTGTTCAGATGAAGGAAACACTGGACGTGCAATTCCCAAGTGACAGTACAGAGAAGTAAAAGGGTCTGGACTCCTGTGTCTGCTGTAAGGGAGTCCAGATCTGCTGTAGCTGTGCATATCATGGGTGTCTCAAGTTATCTGAGACAAGTGTGATGCCAAATGTTTTGTCTGCACAGCAATAGCTTAGGGACCTGCTGATCACCACCCACGGATTTAAATCAGACACCCTTTTTCTAGCTGGGACAGCCAAGAATTGAGCAAAGGAATGCAGAGGGCTTGGCACTGGATCCACAGGCAAAACAGTCCACACTAGGGACCCGTCAAAAATGAGAGGAGAAATTCTTTTTTTCTGGAGGAGGTGGAAGTCAAAGCACAGGAATCTCTCTTCTTCTCTCCATTTTTTGCAGCAGAATAGATGGAGGAGGGGAAAGAAAGTAGTTTGTTCTGTGAGATTGGCTCATTTGGTCAGAGTATGGTGCTAATAATGCCAAGGTTGTGGGTTCAGTTCCTGTGTGGGCTGTTCTCTTAAGAGTTGGACTCAATGGTTTTTGTGGGTCCCTTCCAACTCAGAATGTTCTGGTTAGCCAACGCATGGAACCTGAGGCCCAGCTAACTAGGCTCTGCATGGGTAAACTGCATGTGAAACACCCAGTGTTTGTTTGGATACTTTGTTTTCTGAGGGTGCTCAGTAAGCATCACTGGCTTTGCCTTGCCTTAGTCCTCAGCCCTCTTCGATCTGGCTCAGATTGCAGCTCGCGGACCCCCGCACCACACCCCCCTGAGACCACTTCTGATTCATCATCAGGCCAGAGAGAATCGCAAATGTAGAAATGAGTCCATGGTGCATTAAGTGAGTTTCCTACATAAAGCATGGTGCGTTAAGACTTGTCACTGGTTTCTAAAAGCAGCTAAACTGAAGCTCAAAACTGCTTCACGTATTTTCAGTAGAAAATCATAAATCTTCTCCATCATTTTGGCAGCCCTCTTCCTTCTCTGCCCTCCCATGAAATTCTGTTTTCTAAGCTGATTTTCTTAATTTCTACTGTGAACCTGTCTTTCTACTGTCAGTAGTTTCATTTATTTGACCATCCCACAGAGAAAGGAGCAGGCAGAATCTTTTCTTCCTCCCTGCAAACAGAGTATTTATGCCAGTGTTGGAGGAGAAGCATCACGTCCTCTTGCAGCATCCCTCAGGACCGAGGGCTCCTTGGAAGGCAGGTCTCTAACCCAGGTTCTGTGGGCTTGGTGAGTGCAGAAGAGCTCAGGTCTGTCAGACCTTCTCGGGCCTGTCCTGGGCTGGGCATGTATTGCACATCACCTGGGAATGAACTGTCCTGGGCTGGGCTCATCGCCTGGGAATGAACCCGCTGCCGCCTTCCCTCACCCTTGGTCAATCCCGTTCCGTGAGCTCCTGGCCTCTCCTCTGCGCCGGGGGTCACAGGGGCAGCAGCACTGACTGCAAAACGCGAGGATCAGCTCTCTGCCCCTCTCCTTTTGCTGTCGGTGATGAGAACCTCCCGGCGCTGGGATCTGCTGGTTCACCACGAGATGGTGGTAGATGCAAGCGCTGGGCTGGAGCTGCCTTCGAGCGCCCGCTGCCCTTCCATCCCGAGCCGGCCTTGCCCCACGCCGTGCTCCTTCCCTTCCCCTTCCCCTTCCCCTCCCGGCTGTGCCCCACGCCGTGCTCCATCCCTTCGCTCACCGAGCCGGCCTTGCCCCAAGCCGTGCTCCACCTCTACGGGCACCCGCAAATGCCGGCAGCGCACTCTGTTCTCATTAGTTGCTTAATTGTCTCCCTTCCTGCCTCCTTTACCTTTTGGATTACAGTGCCTGCCCTGGATCTTCGGATTTGCCGTCCCTATTGACCCCTATTCCCAGTGCTGCCAGCTCTCCCTGCTGCGAGAGCCAGGGGGTCGCGCCAGGGGCTCGCTCCAGGGGCCCCTTCCAGCTGAGTTTCCCACAGGCGCTGTCTCACGCCGCGCAGGGAAGGAGAGATGGCAGCTCTGAACAGTGGCTGCACTTGGGGCTTGTTTGGGCAAAGCAGGATTATCTGCAAAGGGCAGGTGGACACAGTCCGTCTCACAGCCTGGGCTCTCCAGCGCTCTGGCATGGGACTTCTTAGGGAACATCTGTCCTACGGAAAGTGCCTTCTTAATACGCATTGCCTACCTTAGAGTAGCCACTGCGTCACAAAAGCCGCGCATACAGGGCAGCTCAGGTTTGAAGCTTCATTATAAACCACACAGAAAGATCTGGGACTGACTTCTCCACTGCGATGAAAACCGGTGTGTCCCTTCTGTATTTGTGGTTTAATGTGAGAAAACACTAGATAATGGAAAGAAAAAGCTGCCCGTCCTTATGCCCAAACACCCGTGCATTCCCTGTGTGGTGCTGGTGTGCTTGGTGTGGGCACGTGAGGCACAGCCAGAGTGCCGGGGCAGATGCCAGGAGGGGCACGGCCGCTGTTCCGGAGCGTGCTTGGCATCAGCATGTGCCTGCTGGTGGGTAACAACTACCCCTTACAGCTCTAGCCCCTTGGCTTACAAACTGTCATAGCTCTCTGGTCTGAGAAGTGTGAGAGCTTCTCCCAGGATAGGAATTTGGTGTGAAATGTTTCCAAAAGCTGAGTTACCCCATGTCACTGCAGGGGTACTGGGGATGGAAAGTAGGATAAGATAGGGCGTTCGCCCCCAGGCTCCTGCCTCCAACGGAGACTGAGCTTGCAGGGGTGGGGTGTCACCTGCTGGTGACTGTGGCTTGCTGAGAGGACAGGTGAGTTTGAGTTCATTTGAGTTCATGTCCAGGGAAAAAAGTAGCTGGTACCCCAGTGCTCATGGCTGCAGTTTGGTCAGTGATGACAGCAGAGGTAAAAAAGGCAAAATACACAGAGGAGGGAGCCCCACAGGACTGTGGTAGCCGATTGCCTTGGGAAAGGATATAAGCAAGGGGAGGCTTGTGTCAGACAATTTGTAAGAGCATCCACACTGCATGTGTCAGCTGGGCCCAGATTCTGGGGTTTAATCCAAGATGCTGGCTGAGCTGCTGCTGCTGTGAACAAATTACATCTTAACAAACACTGGACAAGCCTCTTGGCTCATACTTGCCTCTTGACCGAGATCTCTGCTGTTTGTCTGAAGCTGCTCCTTGGCTCTGTTCCTGTGCAAACTCAACAGAATCACTGAGGTGGCAGGTGGTGTAAGAGGAACTCTTGGATCCAGAGCAGAGGAGGATATGAGGCTTGGCGGAGTGCTAGGGTCTTAACAGCCCTGCCTCTCACAACCAACTTGCACAGCATGAAGATGCAAACTCCAGCTGCCCTGGCAGGCCAGCTTGTCTGAGGGGCTAAAGAGGATGCTGAAACTCCCAAAAGTGAGCCCCATGAGCCTGAACATCCAAGGTATGTGGCTGGTGCTAACATGCAGTACTGGCATACTGTATGACTGAGGAACTGTGTGCTGTAGGGTCCTCTTCATGACAGGAATTGCTTCCCTTTTCAATTAAAGCCTGCATTCTTTTCCTTCAGCCTTAAGTATTATGTTTCTAATGCATTTTATAATCAAATTGTCAAAATTCTTCCAGGCACAAGTTAGTAATATCAGCCAGCCAGTTCGGTTATAGCAACACTGATCCCACCTGGGTGGCAGGACCGATTCTGAGCACTTGAGACACATCAGTGCTGGACAATGAAGGTACTTGCAGGAACAGTGTTAGAAACTGATACTCAGTGAGCAAAACGCAGTATTTGCTTACATGAGGAAACAAAACACTTAGATATTCTGCACATGACTTAGCTACTCTCTGCTTCAGCCCTTTGGTTTAGTTAAACCTTTGTAACCTCAT
This sequence comes from Ifrita kowaldi, assembly GCA_013398055.1. Classification (NCBI taxonomy): domain Eukaryota; kingdom Metazoa; phylum Chordata; class Aves; order Passeriformes; family Cinclosomatidae; genus Ifrita; species Ifrita kowaldi. The sequence continues at coordinate 50,463 of VZRS01000733.1, forward strand.
TTGTATAGCCAAGCTGTCTAGGCATATTACTGGGTTTGGCTCAAGTAGCCAAACTTCATTACACAGAAAGCAAATCTGAGATATGTGCAGCCATAAAATGGATTCACTGAAGACATCCAGTTAAAAACAAACACCGATCCAAACCACAACCAATCCCACATCGATCCTTGAGTCCAAATTTTCTGAGTTTGAGGCTGAGGGAGGGAAATTTGCAAGCTACATACATGGCTGATAATGCAGCCTAAGTTTTGGACTGCCCAACGCATCTTGCCTTCTCAGTCCTGGGTTTATTTATCATTCTTATGTATTTATTATTATTCATTACTTTTTCCCAATTAGCAAATATTTACGCCACACTTTGATTGCCAGGTATGTGTTGAAGGCTGGGTTTTCTTCAAAGTTTCAGCCAAAACAGTTCATGTTCCTGAGAGCACCTTTTTTTCTCAACCTAATCATGGCCAGGCTGAAGACAAACAAAAACCCACATCCCCCTCCCAGTACTCTGGCAATCCTTGAAAAGCTGTGATGCTTTTTTTCTTACTGGAAGAAGGACTTGGAACTGGACAAAATTTAACCTTACTGCTGAGATGGATTTTTTATACTCTCAGTGAAAATTTGGCCAATTCATAGAGCTTTGGATAAAAACCAAGCCAGCTGCAGTTCACATGTGCTTGCCAGAGGCCAGCTAGAGATTGCAGGCTTTGCTCTCTGGTGAGTTCATGAGCATGGGACATGCTCCAGGGCCTGGAGTGGGACTTCCCTAGAACTTGCAATTCCTAACTGCTTCAGGCCAAAGCAGCTTTAAATCCAGATACTTGAAAGTATGGATTTTTAGGTTTTTTTAAAAAAAACTGTTTGTTTCCAGTTTACATGAAGGACATCAGTTGAACTGCATTCAGAGATGGTGAAACATGCAAGAGAAGGAGATAATTTGGAAAAGTACACTTGGAACAGACAAAAGGAATCCTGGCAGAGAGCTAGGGGAACCTGAAGTGTGTGAGCACTGAGGTGGAAATCAGGGGATGGAAAGGAGACTGAAGCAGAACAAAACATGGAGACAACTGGGAAGTGGTGTGTGGGAAAAGGATGTGAAGGATCTCATTTTGGCCTCTCTTTGCACATTATTCTGAGCTCACTTAAGAACACTTGAGCTCGCTCAGATGGTCTTCCCACCCATTACTGACTCTTAGGTAAATAAACCTGGCTATGAAGACAGAATCACACATTTATTTCTGATACTGTCATGATGAATATTATAAAAAACCCACCAAAACTTCACAAAATAAAGTGGTTGTTGAACACCCCTAAAACTCAAGGAGGAGCATTGCCATCATATTACAAACAGAAAACCAGAGCGTGGAAGTATTTCCTGATTATTCAGTCCAAGAAGTACATTGGTTGTACCAGGTATAATGATGTGTGCATGTTCTTTATGTGTTGCATTCTACAGTAAGTAGAAGTAAGTCCTAAATTCTTCTGCAAACTAGGCTTAATTTAGGTCAGGCATCTAAGGAATAAGGGAAGCTCATAACTGCACGTGGAAGATTTGAGCTGAGAAGGAAGGGAAGGATGAGAACCTGCAGCCTAGCAAACCCTTATTCAATGATTCTCCAGCATCATTTGATCCCAAAATTACTCCAAACTTGGAGGGTTCAGGAGCACTCCTTCCTTTCCAGGATGTCATATAATTTGGAGAGGGCTTTTTAAAAAAACTTCAAATTTGTCCTACAATTAAAAAAGGAATATGAAGTCTCTGTTTACTTCAGCTGAGCCTGGTGTGGCCCCTGGGGACACTGGCTCTGCCATGCATGTGGTGTAAACCCCGTGGTGCTGCCAGTGCCCACCCTTGTGCTGAGATTCCCCCTTCAAACAGGCACACGGTTGTCACCGTGACTGCAGCTCCATGTTGGCTTGAGCTCCCATTCCTGGCTTCTGCAGGGCTAATTGATGGGCTGCCCAGGCTTTATCACAGCCCAGCATCCTTGGTGATGGTGCGTGTCCCTGTTCACACCTCTGCTTTCATACGTGTTTGCACTGCCAAGAATAATTGTTAGCTCTAAACTGGCTCCGAAAGCAGCAGCCAGCATTCCAAAGGGACACATAGGATGAGCTAGCGACAGCAGCCACTTGGCATTTCCAACCCTGCAATGCAAAAGGGGATGTGTTCTAAGCATTGAGACTTCTTGAATCTCTTGTGATTTTGTCAGGAACACAATTGACAGTATCAGGATACGTACGCACAATCTCTTATTACTGTTTAAACTTAGAAAACAATACCATGTCCTGTGCCAACAGGACTACTATGGGTTATGCAGAATTATTTGTCAGCTCTTTGGAATACCTTTCCTTTTCTGGACAATAAAAACACCATTTCTCCAGCAACCTCTATTTCTCTGTCTTTAAACAGCTATGTGAACCAGGTTATTCACCTGTGACTACAACCAAGTCCTAGCTACAAGTGCAGGATTTCAGAAAGAAGCATTCCTGCATTTTGATTTATCTTCCCTGGCTGTAAAAAACTGTGTGTGTTTTTTAAGTCTTGTCAACATTTCTCAGTATGTGACCATACTAATGCAATCCTTTGTGATAAACGGGAATTTATTAAAGCATCTTGATGTCAAACCAACTTTTTTTTATACCTTGTGTGACAAAAAGTGAAGACTTTGTAGTTTATAGAAGCCAAAAAATGCTCGTAGCTTATACAGATAAGAGGCAGACTTTTATAGTCTGTTTATCACACAAGACTTGGGTGCAAATTAGCATAAAGGCAAGTGCCCTTTTCTGCACCTATAGTGTTTCTGCTAAAAGTGCAATAGGACACCACAGGAGATGCAAATGCCTGCTAAACCGTGACAGCTTTAACCAGTGACTGTAATGCATACAGCATGAAAAGTAATTTAACTTAATACCTCCAGTTCAAGTTTCAGCCTTGAGAACTCTGCATGTTCTTCTATTTGTGCTTAATGATGTTGTACAGCATTTGATACTTCTTGGGATCATTACAGTGTCAACTCTCCCATCTTGGCCAACTGCAAATTAAATTCTCTCTGTTTCCCTTGTGGTCCCAACTGCATGAAATAGTTGCAGAGCTGAATAAGGCCAGGGGCTGGTTATATCCAGAAATTCAAAACTGCTTTGGCAATTTCAGCCTTTGTGAGTGTCCCTGAAGAAGACAGGGAAGGAGGGTCTTGGTGTGGAGTGTGGGACACAACAGCTGTAGTGGTGACAAGATCTGCTGGTGCCCATGGTGTGCTGGACTCAATCCTAACATGGAAAGGCACTTCAAAAATACGGCACTTTAGGGTGGAATCCTTCCCCTATTCCTCTCTCTGTAACGTCTACTTGCAGACTGGTGTGAGCTGTGGGCCACCTCTGGTTCCACCTTGTTCCTAGGGCAGTTCAGAAATGCCCCAGAATCAAAGCTGAATGCAGACATCCATGTAACCAGCCAATGCCTTTGCCACCAATTAGTCATGCTGGCCCCACAAATCTTCCAATCTTTTCCAACCTAGCCAGGTGAAAACCAGCACTGGGGACTCCCTGAGGGCATGGAATGGTGGGAAAAGTAAAATATCTCTGGTCTTTCTCAGGCCAGGAGCTGTTGAGACTGTTATCTCCTACTTCTCGTTCCAGTGACTGGACTTTGATACCCAAAAGTAGGCATCTCCAACTCATTGCTCATCCATGCTTCAAAGCACCAATGAACCCCAGCCCACCCGATGGAGAGAACACCATGTCCTGGACACTTAGCAAACAAGCCAAGCGGGTTTTAGGACCTACCACTCTGAAACCGTTTGTACTGGCAGCCCATGGTGATGCCTGTCCCAGGCTGTGATGGCAGGACTGGGATCTGAGGGGCCTGTTTTCTGCAGAGGTTTCATGGGGAGCCTGGCAGCTCCCACCAGCAGCTCTGTCACTGCACGGCCCAAAAACTGGCAGCAACTTCTGCCCCTGAACATCTGCATCCTCTGTAGGTTCTCTGGGCCTGTCAGGCAAACAGGTTGAAATGGCTCTGGTTCGAATTAGTCACACAGGGAACACAAACAAAGGCATCAAAATGTCCTTTGAAAACTGAGTTCCCATGGAAGATAAAAGGCTGTGGAATAGTTTGTACAAGCCTAACTTATGGAGCTTTCACATCATGAGTATGACCCAGGAACAAGTCACTGTTTTTAGGGGAGTGTCTGGCCTTTGCCTTTACTCATAGCTATGCAAACTGCCAGCTGGTGAAGGAGCAGGCTCTGGCACAGGCGGGAGGGAGGGAAACCCATCTTAAACGTCCAATATAGACTTCACAGAATAGTTTGGTTGGAAGAGACCTTAAATACCATCTAGTTCC
>VZRS01000734.1:0-13274 GCA_013398055.1 Ifrita kowaldi
GGGTCCTGCTCTGCACAGCTGCCTCCCACAGGGGGAGTCCCATCCCCAACAATGCCCCAACTCCAGTACTGTCCCTGCCTGAGACATGCCCACAGCACCCCAAGGCCCTTGTCCCCACGCAGTGTCTCTGCAATGCCCTGGCCCTGGGGCAAGGCCAGAACTGGCCCTGAGCAGGGTGTGCCCATCCTGAGAGACATGGGCAAGCGGGCCTTGTCCCCAGGCAGCCACTCGGAGCTAATTGGGCAAACAGAGGTGTCCAGTCAGGAGGAGGGATGATGGTCCCCTGCCAGCATCTCTGATCCGCCCTGTTTACCCAGGGCCTGAGGCACCAGGAAGATATTCAGACATCTTGGGCTTTCTGGGACTGCCTGATGTGGGGTGGTCTGTGCATGGCAGAGCTGAAAGCAGATGGATCCCCAGTGGGGTCAACCCCCACTCCAACACAATCCATCCTCCTGCAGCCCACAGATTCAGATACCCCCATCTCCCACTGCACCTTCCCCCCCAGAGCTTTCCCTGTTGGACTGCCCAGAGCTGACCCCATCCCAAAACCTGTTGGGTCCAAATAGAATTGCCACTGTTCACACTCAGGCACTTTGAGAAAACAGGGGTGGGCACTGGCCCCTTTTCCTGGGCTATCAGGACCCTGGAATCAGGGAAAACAGGAATATGGGAGGACTTTGAGTCAAGGGCAGGCAGGTGATTGGGATTTGCAGTCACTGGAGACACTGGGGAGCAGTGGGCAATGTTGATGACCCGCAGACAAGGCTGAGGCTTGGGAAATGCCTCAGGTGTGCTTGTTCACATAACCAGACCACTCCATTTCCCTTTCCTCACAAGGCCCAAACCAGCCCAGTCTCCAGTCCCAGAGCAGAATCCAGAGGGGAATGTCCCCCTGCCCTGACCCTCACCCTATCCCCCCCAACAGCCATCATGCCCACCCAAAGCACCTTGGTTCCTCTCTGAACAGCTGCTCCACATGCAGGGTGCCAGGGACCCCATTCCCAACAAGGTTCTCACTCCAGCACTGTCCCTGATGGCAATTGGCTGCAGGTCCCCAAAGGCCCTTGTCCCCACACAGTGTCTCTGCAATGCCCTGGCCCTGGGCCCGGACCATGAGCCGGATGTGCCCATCCCGAGGGATGTGGGGAAGCGGGACCTGTCCCCAGGCAGCCACTCGGAGCTAATTGGGCAAACAGAGCTGCCTGAGTCAGGAGGAGGGATGTTGATCCCCTGCCAGCATCTCTGATAAGCCCTTTTTACCCAGGGCCTGAGGCACCAGGAAGACATTCAGACAACTTGGACTTCCAGGAAAGAAAATCCACTGAGAAGTGGTTCCCAAGAGCTGTACATGGCTGTGATTCCTGTTCGACATTTCGGGCCATTAGTGAGGGGTTCTGCTTCTCTCTTTCCCAGGGACACTGTGGATCTAGCAGAGATCTGTTGTGGACCAGCTGGGAAAGCATTTCAGGCAACTGCCTTGACTGTTTGCTCTGGAACTTGCCCAAGGAGCTGCAGTGCCCATAGGGGAAGATTTTCCTCGGGAATGTTGCTGCTTTGTGCCCCATGGATGAGAGACCAGAATGTTCCCATGGGGGATTCTTGACCACATGGATAGGTGCTGTGACGTCATTGATGTGCTGACGTCATCTCGGAAAGGAATTGAGGAAGTGTCTGCAGGGTCCTAATTGTGGAACATTGGCTGAGGAGAGCTCCAGGCTGCCTTGGAGACTAGTGCCAGTCAGGGGGATGGCATTGGATGGCCACTGACCATGTGCCAACAGCACGGGGAGGATGAGCTGGACACACACAAAAGCTCCCAGTGCAGGCAGGTTTGTCCCCCATTTCCAGGAAACCCTATAGGAATGTCCCTGCTGTGAAGAAACTGTCCCTACACTTGTGCCAGCCTTTCAGGGAGGGTGTGTTTCCCTCTCTTCTCGACCGTTTCCTCTGTGGAAAAAATTTACAACAGGGTCCTCAGCACAGGAAAGACTCGGACTTCCTGCAGCAGTTCCATAGGAGGCCACCAAGATGCTCTGAGAGCTGGAGCGCATCTGTGACAGACAGGATGGGAGAGTCAGGGCAGTTCAGCCTGGAGAAGAAAAGGCTGTGGGGACACCCCATTGTGACCTTTTAAGACTTCAAGACACCTCCGAGGAAATGTGTGAAGAAATGCTTTCGTAGGGCCTATGTCAGTAGGACAATGGTAGATGGTTTTCAACTAGAAGAGGGCTGGTTCAGAGCAGAGATAAGGCAAAAAATTTTGATGCTGAGGGTGGTGAAACACCGGCACAGGTTTCCCAAAAAGATGGTGGATGCCCCATCACTGGAAATATTCCAGACGGGGTTCAGTGGGGCTCTGAGCAACATGACAGAGTGAAAGATGCCTCTGTTCCCACCCGACAGGAGGCCCTGCCCTGTAGTGTTAGCTGCCGGTGTGGTTGGTGTCTCTTGTAGGATGCAATTTCCCCAGGGAGCAGAGGGAACACAGAGCACCACTGTGAGCAGCAGCATCCTCCCATGGAGACAGGAATATTCTGGATCACCTGGCTCAGGCTGCATTGTTTGGCCTCTTCGTAGATGGACACAAGTGTCAGAAGAGACTGAGAACCAGGAGCTCCCACAGTGTCTCAGAGTAACCTTTGTTTCCTTGAGGACCCATAGTGTCACAGGGTCTCCTTTGGGCCACGTGGTCCTACAGTGTCACGTGACTTGGTTCCATGAGCCCTCATGGTGTCACAATGGTCCTTGGTTCCATGAGGCCCCACATTGTCAGAGGGTCCCCTTTCTGTGCTGAGGTCTCATATTGTCGCCGGGTCCCCTTGGTTCCATGAGGCCCTGCCATGTCCCAATGATCTTTAGTTGCAGGAGGCCCCACAGTGTCACAATGATCTCTGGACACCACAAGGCCCTGAGGGATCACAGTGGCCCCCTTGTTCCAAAAGGCCCCGCAGTGCCAGAGGGGCCTGTGTATTCCACGAGACCCCACAGTGTCACAGTGTCCCTCAGTTCCATGAAGCCTCAGAGTGTCACAAGGATCCATGGGAACCATCAGTCCCTGAGGGATCACAATGGATCCTTGGTTCCATGAGGCCCCACAGAACCACAGGGGCCTCCAGATTCCACAAGACCTCGGCATGTCACAGGGTTCCTTTGGTTCCATGTGTCCCCGCAGTGCCACAATATCCCCACGGTTCCAGGAGGCCCCNTGGGCAAACAGAGCTGCCTGAGTCAGGAGGAGGGATGTTGATCCCCTGCCAGCATCTCTGATAAGCCCTTTTTACCCAGGGCCTGAGGCACCAGGAAGACATTCAGACAACTTGGACTTCCAGGAAAGAAAATCCACTGAGAAGTGGTTCCCAAGAGCTGTACATGGCTGTGATTCCTGTTCGACATTTCGGGCCATTAGTGAGGGGTTCTGCTTCTCTCTTTCCCAGGGACACTGTGGATCTAGCAGAGATCTGTTGTGGACCAGCTGGGAAAGCATTTCAGGCAACTGCCTTGACTGTTTGCTCTGGAACTTGCCCAAGGAGCTGCAGTGCCCATAGGGGAAGATTTTCCTCGGGAATGTTGCTGCTTTGTGCCCCATGGATGAGAGACCAGAATGTTCCCATGGGGGATTCTTGACCACATGGATAGGTGCTGTGACGTCATTGATGTGCTGACGTCATCTCGGAAAGGAATTGAGGAAGTGTCTGCAGGGTCCTAATTGTGGAACATTGGCTGAGGAGAGCTCCAGGCTGCCTTGGAGACTAGTGCCAGTCAGGGGGATGGCATTGGATGGCCACTGACCATGTGCCAACAGCACGGGGAGGATGAGCTGGACACACACAAAAGCTCCCAGTGCAGGCAGGTTTGTCCCCCATTTCCAGGAAACCCTATAGGAATGTCCCTGCTGTGAAGAAACTGTCCCTACACTTGTGCCAGCCTTTCAGGGAGGGTGTGTTTCCCTCTCTTCTCGACCGTTTCCTCTGTGGAAAAAATTTACAACAGGGTCCTCAGCACAGGAAAGACTCGGACTTCCTGCAGCAGTTCCAGAGGAGGCCACCAAGATGCTCTGAGAGCTGGAGCGCATCTGTGACAGACAGGATGGGAGAGTCAGGGCAGTTCAGCCTGGAGAAGAAAAGGCTGTGGGGACACCCCATTGTGACCTTTTAAGACTTCAAGACACCTCCGAGGAAATGTGTGAAGAAATGCTTTCGTAGGGCCTATGTCAGTAGGACAATGGTAGATGGTTTTCAACTAGAAGAGGGCTGGTTCAGAGCAGAGATAAGGCAAAAAATTTTGATGCTGAGGGTGGTGAAACACCGGCACAGGTTTCCCAAAAAGATGGTGGATGCCCCATCACTGGAAATATTCCAGACGGGGTTCAGTGGGGCTCTGAGCAACATGACAGAGTGAAAGATGCCTCTGTTCCCACCCGACAGGAGGCCCTGCCCTGTAGTGTTAGCTGCCGGTGTGGTTGGTGTCTCTTGTAGGATGCAATTTCCCCAGGGAGCAGAGGGAACACAGAGCACCACTGTGAGCAGCAGCATCCTCCCATGGAGACAGGAATATTCTGGATCACCTGGCTCAGGCTGCATTGTTTGGCCTCTTCGTAGATGGACACAAGTGTCAGAAGAGACTGAGAACCAGGAGCTCCCACAGTGTCTCAGAGTAACCTTTGTTTCCTTGAGGACCCATAGTGTCACAGGGTCTCCTTTGGGCCACGTGGTCCTACAGTGTCACGTGACTTGGTTCCATGAGCCCTCATGGTGTCACAATGGTCCTTGGTTCCATGAGGCCCCACATTGTCAGAGGGTCCCCTTTCTGTGCTGAGGTCTCATATTGTCGCCGGGTCCCCTTGGTTCCATGAGGCCCTGCCATGTCCCAATGATCTTTAGTTGCAGGAGGCCCCACAGTGTCACAATGATCTCTGGACACCACAAGGCCCTGAGGGATCACAGTGGCCCCCTTGTTCCAAAAGGCCCCGCAGTGCCAGAGGGGCCTGTGTATTCCACGAGACCCCACAGTGTCACAGTGTCCCTCAGTTCCATGAAGCCTCAGAGTGTCACAAGGATCCATGGGAACCATCAGTCCCTGAGGGATCACAATGGATCCTTGGTTCCATGAGGCCCCACAGAACCACAGGGGCCTCCAGATTCCACAAGACCTCGGCATGTCACAGGGTTCCTTTGGTTCCATGTGTCCCCGCAGTGCCACAATATCCCCACGGTTCCAGGAGGCCCCNCTCCGAGGGAGCACAGAGGGCTCTTGTGCCAGGAGTTCCCAGCCCTCCACAGGGAGTGTTGCTGCTTTGTGCCCCATGGAGGAGAGAGCAGAGTCTCCCCGAGGGGCATTCATGAGCAGCTGGACAAGTGCTGTGACGCCATCGGTGTGCTGACGTGGGTTTGGAAAGGAACTGGGGAAGTGTCCGCAGGGTCCTAATTGTGGAACATTGGCTGAGGAGAGCTCCAGGCTGCCTTGGAGACTAGTGCCAGTCAGGGGGATGGCATTGGATGGCCACTGACCATGTGCCAACAGCACGGGGAGGATGAGCTGGACACACACAAAAGCTCCCAGTGCAGGCAGGTTTGTCCCCCATTTCCAGGAAACCCTATAGGAATGTCCCTGCTGTGAAGAAACTGTCCCTACACTTTGCCAGCCTTTCAGGGAGGGGGTGTTTCCCTCTCTTCTCGACAGTTTCCTCTGTGGAAACAATTTACAACAGGGTCCTCAGCACAGGAAAGACTCGGACTTCCTGCAGCAGTTCCAGAGGAGGCCACCAAGATGCTCTGAGAGCTGGAGCGCATCTGTGACAGACAGGATGGGAGAGTCAGGGCAGTTCAGCCTGGAGAAGAAAAGGCTGTGGGGACACCCCATTGTGACCTTTTAAGACTTCAAGACACCTCCGAGGAAATGTGTGAAGAAATGCTTTCGTAGGGCCTATGTCAGTAGGACAATGGTAGATGGTTTTCAACTAGAAGAGGGCTGGTTCAGAGCAGAGATAAGGCAAAAAATTTTGATGCTGAGGGTGGTGAAACACCGGCACAGGTTTCCCAAAAAGATGGTGGATGCCCCATCACTGGAAATATTCCAGACGGGGTTCAGTGGGGCTCTGAGCAACATGACAGAGTGAAAGATGCCTCTGTTCCCACCCGACAGGAGGCCCTGCCCTGTAGTGTTAGCTGCCGGTGTGGTTGGTGTCTCTTGTAGGATGCAATTTCCCCAGGGAGCAGAGGGAACACAGAGCACCACTGTGAGCAGCAGCATCCTCCCATGGAGACAGGAATATTCTGGATCACCTGGCTCAGGCTGCATTGTTTGGCCTCTTCGTAGATGGACACAAGTGTCAGAAGAGACTGAGAACCAGGAGCTCCCACAGTGTCTCAGAGTAACCTTTGTTTCCTTGAGGACCCATAGTGTCACAGGGTCTCCTTTGGGCCACGTGGTCCTACAGTGTCACGTGACTTGGTTCCATGAGCCCTCATGGTGTCACAATGGTCCTTGGTTCCATGAGGCCCCACATTGTCAGAGGGTCCCCTTTCTGTGCTGAGGTCTCATATTGTCGCCGGGTCCCCTTGGTTCCATGAGGCCCTGCCATGTCCCAATGATCTTTAGTTGCAGGAGGCCCCACAGTGTCACAATGATCTCNGGTTTCCCAAAAAGATGGTGGATGCCCCATCACTGGAAATATTCCAGACGGGGTTCAGTGGGGCTCTGAGCAACATGACAGAGTGAAAGATGCCTCTGTTCCCACCCGACAGGAGGCCCTGCCCTGTAGTGTTAGCTGCCGGTGTGGTTGGTGTCTCTTGTAGGATGCAATTTCCCCAGGGAGCAGAGGGAACACAGAGCACCACTGTGAGCAGCAGCATCCTCCCATGGAGACAGGAATATTCTGGATCACCTGGCTCAGGCTGCATTGTTTGGCCTCTTCGTAGATGGACACAAGTGTCAGAAGAGACTGAGAACCAGGAGCTCCCACAGTGTCTCAGAGTAACCTTTGTTTCCTTGAGGACCCATAGTGTCACAGGGTCTCCTTTGGGCCACGTGGTCCTACAGTGTCACGTGACTTGGTTCCATGAGCCCTCATGGTGTCACAATGGTCCTTGGTTCCATGAGGCCCCACATTGTCAGAGGGTCCCCTTTCTGTGCTGAGGTCTCATATTGTCGCCGGGTCCCCTTGGTTCCATGAGGCCCTGCCATGTCCCAATGATCTTTAGTTGCAGGAGGCCCCACAGTGTCACAATGATCTCTGGACACCACAAGGCCCTGAGGGNAGTGTCACAATGATCTCTGGACACCACAAGGCCCTGAGGGATCACAGTGGCCCCCTTGTTCCAAAAGGCCCCGCAGTGCCAGAGGGGCCTGTGTATTCCACGAGACCCCACAGTGTCACAGTGTCCCTCAGTTCCATGAAGCCTCAGAGTGTCACAAGGATCCATGGGAACCATCAGTCCCTGAGGGATCACAATGGATCCTTGGTTCCATGAGGCCCCACAGAACCACAGGGGCCTCCAGATTCCACAAGACCTCGGCATGTCACAGGGTTCCTTTGGTTCCATGTGTCCCCGCAGTGCCACAATATCCCCACGGTTCCAGGAGGCCCCACAGTGTCAACAGACGAGCAGCACAGGAGTGGGAGCAGCATCAGGGGAGGTTTTGCAGCTGTGCTGGAACAGGAGCAGCAGCCATGGAGCAACAGTGGAACAGCGGTGGAACACAAGTCCTGTGAGGAGCAGCTGAGGGAGCTCGGGTTGTTTATCCTGGAGAAAAGGAGGCTCACAGGGCACCTTCTCATTCTCTACAACTCCCTGAGAGGAGGGTGCAGCCAGGTGGGGCTCGGTCTCTTCTCCCAGGGAACACAGACAGGACAAGAGGACACAGCCTTGAGCAGCACCATGGAAGATTTAGACTGGACATTAGAAAGAATTTATTGACAGAAAGGGTGATTGGGCATTGGAAGCCACTGGGCCCTCTCAGAGCACCTGGGTCCCAATGTGCACAGCTGCCCCACACAGCGGGGCCAAGGGACCCCATCCCCAACAATGCCCCAGCTCTAGTACTGTCCCTGCCTGAGACATGCCCACAGCACCCCAAGGCCCTTGTCCCCCACGAAATGTCTCTGCAATGCCCTGGCCCTGGGGTAAGGCCAGAACTGGCCCTGAGCAGGGTGTGCCCATCCCGAGAGACATGGGCAAGCGGGCCTTGTCCCCAGGCAGCCACTCGGAGCTAATTGGGCAAACAGAGGTGTCCAGTCAGGAGGAGGGATGATGGTCCCNAGGGCCTATGTCAGTAGGACAATGGTAGATGGTTTTCAACTAGAAGAGGGCTGGTTCAGAGCAGAGATAAGGCAAAAAATTTTGATGCTGAGGGTGGTGAAACACCGGCACAGGTTTCCCAAAAAGATGGTGGATGCCCCATCACTGGAAATATTCCAGACGGGGTTCAGTGGGGCTCTGAGCAACATGACAGAGTGAAAGATGCCTCTGTTCCCACCCGACAGGAGGCCCTGCCCTGTAGTGTTAGCTGCCGGTGTGGTTGGTGTCTCTTGTAGGATGCAATTTCCCCAGGGAGCAGAGGGAACACAGAGCACCACTGTGAGCAGCAGCATCCTCCCATGGAGACAGGAATATTCTGGATCACCTGGCTCAGGCTGCATTGTTTGGCCTCTTCGTAGATGGACACAAGTGTCAGAAGAGACTGAGAACCAGGAGCTCCCACAGTGTCTCAGAGTAACCTTTGTTTCCTTGAGGACCCATAGTGTCACAGGGTCTCCTTTGGGCCACGTGGTCCTACAGTGTCACGTGACTTGGTTCCATGAGCCCTCATGGTGTCACAATGGTCCTTGGTTCCATGAGGCCCCACATTGTCAGAGGGTCCCCTTTCTGTGCTGAGGTCTCATATTGTCGCCGGGTCCCCTTGGTTCCATGAGGCCCTGCCATGTCCCAATGATCTTTAGTTGCAGGAGGCCCCACAGTGTCACAATGATCTCTGGACACCACAAGGCCCTGAGGGATCACAGTGGCCCCCTTGTTCCAAAAGGCCCCGCAGTGCCAGAGGGGCCTGTGTATTCCACGAGACCCCACAGTGTCACAGTGTCCCTCAGTTCCATGAAGCCTCAGAGTGTCACAAGGATCCATGGGAACCATCAGTCCCTGAGGGATCACAATGGATCCTTGGTTCCATGAGGCCCCACAGAACCACAGGGGCCTCCAGATTCCACAAGACCTCGGCATGTCACAGGGTTCCTTTGGTTCCATGTGTCCCCGCAGTGCCACAATATCCCCACGGTTCCAGGAGGCCCCGCAGTGTCAACAGACGAGCAGCACAGGAGTGGGAGCAGCATCAGGGGAGGTTTTGCAGCTGTGCTGGAACAGGAGCAGCAGCCATGGAGCAACAGTGGAACAGCGGTGGAACACAAGTCCTGTGAGGAGCAGCTGAGGGAGCTCGGGTTGTTTATCCTGGAGAAAAGGAGGCTCACAGGGCACCTTCTCATTCTCTACAACTCCCTGAGAGGAGGGTGCAGCCAGGTGGGGCTCGGTCTCTTCTCCCAGGGAACACAGACAGGACAAGAGGACACAGCCTTGAGCAGCACCATGGAAGATTTAGACTGGACATTAGAAAGAATTTATTGACAGAAAGGGTGATTGGGCATTGGAAGCCACTGGGCCCTCTCAGAGCACCTGGGTCCCAATGTGCACAGCTGCCCCACACAGCGGGGCCAAGGGACCCCATCCCCAACAATGCCCCAGCTCTAGTACTGTCCCTGCCTGAGACATGCCCACAGCACCCCAAGGCCCTTGTCCCCCACGAAATGTCTCTGCAATGCCCTGGCCCTGGGGTAAGGCCAGAACTGGCCCTGAGCAGGGTGTGCCCATCCTGAGAGACATGGGCAAGCGGGCCTTGTCCCCAGGCAGCCACTCGGAGCTAATTGGGCAAACAGAGGTGTCCAGTCAGGAGGAGGGATGATGGTCCCNACACCTCCGAGGAAATGTGTGAAGAAATGCTTTCGTAGGGCCTATGTCAGTAGGACAATGGTAGATGGTTTTCAACTAGAAGAGGGCTGGTTCAGAGCAGAGATAAGGCAAAAAATTTTGATGCTGAGGGTGGTGAAACACCGGCACAGGTTTCCCAAAAAGATGGTGGATGCCCCATCACTGGAAATATTCCAGACGGGGTTCAGTGGGGCTCTGAGCAACATGACAGAGTGAAAGATGCCTCTGTTCCCACCCGACAGGAGGCCCTGCCCTGTAGTGTTAGCTGCCGGTGTGGTTGGTGTCTCTTGTAGGATGCAATTTCCCCAGGGAGCAGAGGGAACACAGAGCACCACTGTGAGCAGCAGCATCCTCCCATGGAGACAGGAATATTCTGGATCACCTGGCTCAGGCTGCATTGTTTGGCCTCTTCGTAGATGGACACAAGTGTCAGAAGAGACTGAGAACCAGGAGCTCCCACAGTGTCTCAGAGTAACCTTTGTTTCCTTGAGGACCCATAGTGTCACAGGGTCTCCTTTGGGCCACGTGGTCCTACAGTGTCACGTGACTTGGTTCCATGAGCCCTCATGGTGTCACAATGGTCCTTGGTTCCATGAGGCCCCACATTGTCAGAGGGTCCCCTTTCTGTGCTGAGGTCTCATATTGTCGCCGGGTCCCCTTGGTTCCATGAGGCCCTGCCATGTCCCAATGATCTTTAGTTGCAGGAGGCCCCACAGTGTCACAATGATCTCTGGACACCACAAGGCCCTGAGGGATCACAGTGGCCCCCTTGTTCCAAAAGGCCCCGCAGTGCCAGAGGGGCCTGTGTATTCCACGAGACCCCACAGTGTCACAGTGTCCCTCAGTTCCATGAAGCCTCAGAGTGTCACAAGGATCCATGGGAACCATCAGTCCCTGAGGGATCACAATGGATCCTTGGTTCCATGAGGCCCCACAGAACCACAGGGGCCTCCAGATTCCACAAGACCTCGGCATGTCACAGGGTTCCTTTGGTTCCATGTGTCCCCGCAGTGCCACAATATCCCCACGGTTCCAGGAGGCCCCGCAGTGTCAACAGACGAGCAGCACAGGAGTGGGAGCAGCATCAGGGGAGGTTTTGCAGCTGTGCTGGAACAGGAGCAGCAGCCATGGAGCAACAGTGGAACAGCGGTGGAACACAAGTCCTGTGAGGAGCAGCTGAGGGAGCTCGGGTTGTTTATCCTGGAGAAAAGGAGGCTCACAGGGCACCTTCTCATTCTCTACAACTCCCTGAGAGGAGGGTGCAGCCAGGTGGGGCTCGGTCTCTTCTCCCAGGGAACACAGACAGGACAAGAGGACACAGCCTTGAGCAGCACCATGGAAGATTTAGACTGGACATTAGAAAGAATTTATTGACAGAAAGGGTGATTGGGCATTGGAAGCCACTGGGCCCTCTCAGAGCACCTGGGTCCCAATGTGCACAGCTGCCCCACACAGCGGGGCCAAGGGACCCCATCCCCAACAATGCCCCAGCTCTAGTACTGTCCCTGCCTGAGACATGCCCACAGCACCCCAAGGCCCTTGTCCCCCACGAAATGTCTCTGCAATGCCCTGGCCCTGGGGTAAGGCCAGAACTGGCCCTGAGCAGGGTGTGCCCATCCTGAGAGACATGGGCAAGCGGGCCTTGTCCCCAGGCAGCCACTCGGAGCTAATTGGGCAAACAGAGGTGTCCAGTCAGGAGGAGGGATGATGGTCCCTTAACAGCGTATCTGATCCGCCCTGTTTACCCAGGGCCTGAGGCACCAGGAAGATATTCAGCAATCTTGGGTTTCCCAGTGGCTTCCTGGGCAAGTTCCAGAGAAAACAGGTAAGGCAGCCACTTGAAATGTTTTCCCAGCTGGCCCACAAGAGATCTCTGATGGATCCACAGGGTGCCTGTGGAAAGAGAGAAGCAGAACCCTTCACTAATGCCCTGGAAAGTCAAACAAGAATCACAGCCATGGACAGCTCTTGGGAACCACTTCTCCATGCATTTTTCCTTCTTGGAAGCCAGGACAGGCATCTGGATCCACCTGGGAACACAACCAGGGACACCTGGGATTCCCTGTGGCTCAGGAAAACCTCCCCTGGTCTTGAGAACCCAAACTAGGTTTTCCCACCTATCTTTTGATTTGCAGCTTGGGTCTCCTCGAAAGACTTCTCCTCACACCCTTGTAGGCAGAGCACTAAACCAGAGCAGGATTTTCCTGTCCCAGGGGCTGCTCGATGGATTTGGAAGTGGATGGGTTTGGGAAGCACAGCTGGAAGGAATGTGGNGCTGCCCCACACAGCGGGGCCAAGGGACCCCATCCCCAACAATGCCCCAGCTCTAGTACTGTCCCTGCCTGAGACATGCCCACAGCACCCCAAGGCCCTTGTCCCCCACGAAATGTCTCTGCAATGCCCTGGCCCTGGGGTAAGGCCAGAACTGGCCCTGAGCAGGGTGTGCCCATCCCGAGAGACATGGGCAAGCGGGCCTTGTCCCCAGGCAGCCACTCGGAGCTAATTGGGCAAACAGAGGTGTCCAGTCAGGAGGAGGGATGATGGTCCCTTAACAGCGTATCTGATCCGCCCTGTTTACCCAGGGCCTGAGGCACCAGGAAGATATTCAGCAATCTTGGGTTTCCCAGTGGCTTCCTGGGCAAGTTCCAGAGAAAACAGGTAAGGCAGCCACTTGAAATGTTTTCCCAGCTGGCCCACAAGAGATCTCTGATGGATCCACAGGGTGCCTGTGGAAAGAGAGAAGCAGAACCCTTCACTAATGCCCTGGAAAGTCAAACAAGAATCACAGCCATGGACAGCTCTTGGGAACCACTTCTCCATGCATTTTTCCTTCTTGGAAGCCAGGACAGGCATCTGGATCCACCTGGGAACACAACCAGGGACACCTGGGATTCCCTGTGGCTCAGGAAAACCTCCCCTGGTCTTGAGAACCCAAACTAGGTTTTCCCACCTATCTTTTGATTTGCAGCTTGGGTCTCCTCGAAAGACTTCTCCTCACACCCTTGTAGGCAGAGCACTAAACCAGAGCAGGATTTTCCTGTCCCAGGGGCTGCTCGATGGATTTGGAAGTGGATGGGTTTGGGAAGCACAGCTGGAAGGAATATGGCACATCTCAGGCAAGGGAGGAGTTTGCAAAGGAACCACGGAAGCCTGTTGGAAGCTCAGGGGCTGGTCAGGAAAGGAATCCCCCTCAAGAAATGGGACATCCGGGTCTTGTCCAGCCTGGGAAGGAGGGCTTGAAACCAGGGATGCTGGGGGAAGGGCAGAGCTCCAGAGAGCACCCAGACATCAAGACAA
>VZRS01000738.1:0-35571 GCA_013398055.1 Ifrita kowaldi
GCCGCCCCCGCCGGGCCTGAGCGCGGCCCCTTCCCCGTGCACGAGTGCGTGTTCAAGGGGGACGTGCGGCGGCTCTCGGCGCTCATCCGCACCCAGGGCATCGCCCAGAAGGACAGTCACGGTGAGCGGGACACACCGGGGCATCCGGGGCTCGGGACCGCGTCCCGCCGGGGCGGGAGGTGCGGATGCGGAACCGGGAAATAGGGAATTCGTGGGAGTTTACAAGGGAGTTTCATAAAGGTGTGTGAATCCCCTTTAGGAAGGACTCTGGACAAGGGGGATGACTTCTCCTGACAGAAGACAGGGCTGGATGGGAGATTGGGCAGGAATTGTTCCCTGGGAGGGTGGGCAGGCCCTGGCACAGGGTGCCCAGAGCAGCTGTGGCTGCCCCTGGATCCCTGGCAGTGCCCAAGGCCAGGCTGGACATTGGGGCTTGGAGCAGCCTGGGACAGTGGAAGGTGTCCCTGCCCATGGCAGGGGTGGCGCTGGATGAGCTTTAAGGTCCGTTCCAACCCAAACCATTCCGTAATTCCATGATTTTCGTAATATGAATGAGCAGTGTCGGCTCCTGTACCGGCACTGTCCTGGCAGAGGTGCCTCCGCCCAGGTGTTGCTCTTGTCCAAGACCCCACTACATTTAAAAGATTCGTTCTTTTTAAGGTGTCTGAGCTGTCACCTGTTTGCTTTGGGGCATGATGAGCGGTTCCCTTGGCTGTTGGCAGAGCAGTCTTTGGTATTTCCCCGGGCTAGAAAAACCAATTCTTTTTTCCCCTTTCTTTTTAAATGGTGTAGTTCTGGATTTTGAGAGAATTGTTCACTGCTGCTTCTCTGCAAATGCTCTGTCCACTGCAGTGTCAGTGGCAGAGGTGGAATCTGATCCTTGTGCTGCTCTGAAATTTGTAAATATTGAATGTCTTGCCAGGCCTTTTAACAACACTTTAATTTGGGGAATGCTTTATACTGTTAACAAATAAATTAGCCTGGGGGATCAGCTTGACCTTCACGGTTAGTTTTAATCTCTATTTTTAATACTTGTTTCGAGAGTAACATGATCCGTTTCTGCTGGAGAATTCCAAGTTCCACGTGTGTGGTGTCTGAGAAGTTGTGATAAAGGGGACACTTGTGTTGTGTTTCTGATAAGGAGATTGGCTGTGCTTAATTGTGGTCTGTAGATGCAAAAGGGACACGAAGATAGAGGGTGTCTGGGACTGGCACGATGGCAGGAGTGATGGAATTGGGAATTCCAGCTGTGTCTGTGGCGGCACTGGGCACTGGAATGCAGCAGAGGGATGCAGAGCAACACGGGGCTCAGCTCCCAGGCAGGATGGGCAGGAGTGTTCCCTACAACTGGCACAGCGCTTTCCTAAGGGCAGTGTTCCAAATCCAGCTACAGATCTGTTTATCCTGCCACCTTCATTCCAGCAAATCCTGCTAGAATGAAAGCAGCAGACTTGGGGAGGATTTTTCCCACTCGCTCTATTCCTGCTGCTGCTTCTCCCTGTTCCTCCTCCAGTTCCTCTTCAAGCAACTCAGCAGCAGCAGCAGCTCCAGATCTTTACTTGAAGGCACTTCCTGATCCGTCTTTGCTGCACTGTCACCCTCAGTGTGTATCACAAACATTGATTCCATCCTTTTTTAATCCATATATATCCTATAGAAATCTCCAGTTAATACCTCTCTGCTTTCCCAGCTCTGTTTAGAGGTGGGGCACTTTGGGGTTCTCTGACTCATCATCTTCCTCCAAGTTTTTACTTGAACTATTCAGAAAAACCCCACAACAAACCTCTTGATGGCTTGACATTCCAAAGGCCTGAGTAACATTTCCTTGTTTTTGTTTTCTTCCTGCCTGATTCCATCTGTCACTTGTTTACACGCTGGAACTGGGAATTATTTGGGGGACACTCCAGCTGATAATCTGCTCGCAAATAAGACAGAGGAATCCTGGGGTGTGATAAGGATTGGACAGAGGGGAGAGAGAACTTATTGTTAATAATCCAGGCCTGTTTTAGCGTTGGTTCAGTACAGGAAAGCCAAATCCTGTGGAATGGGAGACTCCTGCTGTTCTGCTAAAAGCAACTGAGTGTTAATTGAGTGCCTGCCCAGCTCCCTAAATTAACCTCCAAATCACTGCCCAGAGGAAGGCCAGTGTCATTATTCCCAAACAATGAGTTTCCTGGGAGAAGCCTGTAGCTACACCTAGTAGATGACTTACAGTTTTATTATAACATGCATTTAAGAGCTTAAATCCTGGAACAGACAAATCCTCTTGGTGACTTACTGCTGGAAAACAGCTAGGAAACAGCCCTGGCTCCCTGGAGGTGTGCAGGTGCCTCAGCAGAGGTGAAAGGCCACACGTGTGTGGGGACAGGTGCTGTGTTTGAGGTGTGTTTTTGTGCCAGCAGGCCTTGTTTGCCCGCCTGGATGTGCACGGGCAGGATTCCAGGAGCTGCTGGAGCACTGATTTCTTGGGACAAGGGGCTGTAGCTGTGCTGGGCACTGGAGGCCTCAAATCCTGGGTTCAGTTCTGACCTCCTCACTCCAACAAAGACCCTGAGGGGCTGGANATCCTGGAGAGATTTTCCAGCCTGTGATTCCATGATTCTATGAAAGTATTTCCCCATGGATCACATAATTTGCATTTCCTGAGCACGCGGTGTGGCTCCCTCTCCAATGTGCTCCTCAGGAAGGTTATTTCCATCCTTACCAGAGGCTGGCAGCATCCAGGATTCCCAGTGCTGTGCTGGCTCCCAGATGTTGGAGCAGCTATTAATAGAAGCAGGAGTTTAGCTGGGTTAGTGTATAATGAACTGGGATGTGGCTGCCTGGGATGCTGCCAGTGTCCTGCAAGGATGAAATGCAGGACACATTGAACAGCCCTTTCAACCCCTCTTGGGCAAGCAGGGCAGAGTTTCCATCTCCATCCAGGATTCCATGATGCTGCAGGGTGCTGGCATTTCTGTAGCAGCCTCTCCCAGATGTGCAGCACATCCTCTGCACGGAGCAGGTTCTTCCTGCTGACAAAATGGAAGTTAGAAAAGAACTCTCAGCCAAGTGTGTGTGTTAGAATTGCACAAGAAATTTGTTCTGCAGCATTTTTTCTCTCTACTGCTCTAAGAAAGTGTTTAAATGTGCAAAATACAGTTAAATGGAAGAACTTTGCGTCCTTAAGCTCTCTCAATGAAGTGTGTCATGAGCCTGGTAGCAGCATTAATCCAGGAAAAACAGCTCTGGGTGCCTCACAGTGAATATTTAACAACACAAATACCACCTGTGTCACGAGCATCACCAGGAAAATGGGGGCAGGTTTGAGAGGCTGCTGATCATCCCCAAAGCTTTCTTTGGAAACAACCAAAAGGCAGCTTTGTAGTGAAGGTGCTGTTCCTTCTCAATATGCCCAGTGCTGTAGTTGTAAAAAATGAGTACTCAGTCTTTGAAAAATTAATAAAACAGGCTGTTAAATTTTTAATCAGTATCATATCTGTGAGTAGCTTTTAACCCAGATATGTCAGGCTGTGAAGGGATCAGACCCTTCAGCCCGTGGGGAGCAGTGGGGTTTGGGTTGTATCTTTCTCAAAGACACAACTGGACCTCTTTGCCTGGAGTGAGTTTCAAGATATCATTAAAAACCCTCTCTTGGCCCATGAAATGTGTCTCAATATATTTATTTTGACAATTACAATCCACGTGGTTGCTTAGAAAAATGTCACTCCTCTGGTGAGTGTTGGTGTGTTCCTGGGTTAGGCAGGAACTGGGATTTCCTAGGGAAGGGATTGCAATGGATTCTGGTAACTTCAATCTAATCTCTTTTATTTCTGTGGTTTGTTTTAGGAAACACTCCTTTACATCTTGCTGTGATGTTGGGACATAAAGGTGGGTAGAACCATTTGTTTTGTTTCCTCTTCAGTGGTCCTGAAGATTTGGGGGCAAGAGGAAAAAGGGATGTGATCTTGTGTTTCAAGCTAGTGAGGTTTTCTGGAAAGAAGATGCCACATGGATTTGGAGGAGAAGAGTGGGAAAAGAAATCTGGGGTTTATTCCCAATATTGCATCTAACCCTCTGGCAGAGAAGCCATCCCCCCTTTCCTGTCACTCCTTATCCCCAGTCCCTCTCCAGCTCTCCTGGAGCCCCTTTAGCCACTGGAAGGGGCTCTGAGGTCTCCACGGATCCTTCTTTTCTCCAGGTGAGCACCCCCAGCTCTCCCAGCCTGTTTATTGGACTGGAAATGGAATCTGGCTGGTAATTCCGAGCTTATTTGCCTGCTCCCTGCAGAGTGATGTTCTTGTCCCGGGCACTGTGTTTAAGGAACCATAAAAATCCCTCAGTGTCTTGGCTGGGTTAGTCAGGGCCTTTGTTTATTCCCACAGGAGACAGTTTATTCAGCAGGGAAGTATCTCTTCCTCCCCAGCCTCTGAGCCTGCCACTGACTCACGGCTGTTGCATCTGGAATGACCAGTGCAGTTTCCTGTGGCACCTGTGGTAGGAAAATAACCCAGGAAGTCCCAGTCTTGGTGATGAGACATTCCTTCAGCTCCAGCTCCAGCTGAGCCTTGCTCCATCACCTCCAGACAGCTCAGGGTGGCTTCAGTGACATGTGCTGCGGTTTCCCTGTGGTTGGAAACTGAAGAACCATTTCCAAGGAGCACATGGGAACACTGGAACCCTCCTTGTCACCTTAATTTTTTCATTCCACTGTCACTTTTCACCCGTGGACAGGGCATGCAAGTGCAGCTGTGTGGTACAGTTGGTTACACACCTGCTCTGAGGCTTTCCTGGAACAGCAGAGCCTGTTTGCCCTCTCTAAATCCCAGATTCCCCAGGTTGTTCTGGGACACAGGGATGTGTTGGTGCCTCAGCCTCCTCTGCCTCCCATACACCTGATGGACTCGGGAGTTGCCCCAAATCCGTGTCCTCATGGCCTGTTCACCCCTTGGAGAGGGATGAAGGCCCTGAGGTATCTCTTGGTGCATGGGTGTGTGTGTGAAGCAGAGAGAGCTGATGTCATACATTAAATATAAATATCCTTGTTCCATAGTGGTGTGTGTATCTGACATGCAGAAATGTTATAAAAAGCAAAATCCACGTAGCAGGAGGGACAAGTGTTCAGTGTTATGTAATGGGTGGCTGATCACCAATGATTTTTAGTGCTAATATTGAACAGGGAAGTGCTGGAAGTACTTGCATAAATGGTTTTGTTTGTTAGAGTGAGTCAGATTCCAGATACGTGTTTGGATAATCTGTGTAATATCTCTGATAGGAATTGCTTTAGCAGAGTTTTATTCTGACTGATCCTGCTGCATCCCTGATGTTTGCTGTAAATAACTGTGGATATTTTGTGGATTTTTTTGTCCCAGAATGTGCCCACCTGCTTTTAGCCCATAATGCTCCAGTAAAGGTGAAAAATGCTCAGGGATGGAGCCCTCTGGCCGAAGCCATCAGCTATGGAGACAGACAGATGAGTAAGCACCTCTTCATTCATCCAAATTTGCCAATTAATCTCAAACTGGGGCTCATTCAGAACAGGAAGGCAAAGCTCTCAAGCTGTGTTATTTTCCCACAGCCCTTTTTCAGCTCTCTGAAGTGTTTCTCTTAATCAGCTGAACATTTTATATCTAAACATGATCAGGCACATCCATTTCTGTGATAAGAAGTTGCACTGGGTTACATAAGCAGACTGTTAACTCTGCTCGGACTGAAGGGATTGGGAAAGCTCTGCACGAGCATTCTGGGTTTGGAATGGGAGTGACAGGATTCAAATGGATTTTAGCTGTGTGCCATCATCCCCTTGGAGCTGCTCCCTGTGGTCCCAGGTTTGTTTATGTATCAGTTGCCAATGGGATGTGGCTTTTAGGCTGGATCTCAACAGGCCAGTGGGGAAATATAATTTATTATATATTATTCAAATACTGTTTATTCACTTCAGACATGGAGTAGCAGAGGGAAATCATTCTGCTGCTACTCACTGGTGGATGTTAATAGTATTTGGTACTGCCATGTGTGGTGGTGCATTCCTATAGCAGAAAACTCACTATATATTACATCTATAAATGTATTATTAATATATTAATGCACTAATTTATGGTCTACCAGCAGCATTCTCATGTCAGCTCCTTACTACTGATTTTCTCAGTGGAGCAGATGTCACACATAATCAGTGCCGTATGTTTGTATCCACATATTTACTGATACCTGTGTAAAAACCCTCTTGACATGATTATATAGTTTATTTTACAAACAGTTATTGAGGCTTTTCTTCCTGGGATGATCAGAGCAGGTTAATGTGCACTTCCTGTAGCTGGGATTAATTTCTCAGAGGTCTGATGAAATGTTCCATTGCATTGTTGGGTTTAAGACCTCAAGTAAGACACTCACCTATAATTACCAAACAAACAGAGTTCATGGATTAATTCCTGTGCAGTTTCAGCACTCCTGAGGAAGCTCAAGCAGCAATCCAGGGAAAGTGTTGAAGAGAAGAGACCTCGGTTATTAAAAGCCCTGAAAGAGGTGAGTTGTGCTGACAGAAACAGATGGGGTGGAAAGCAGTGACTTGTGTTCTGAGTATGGACACTCTGGAAAACTGTCAGGAAGTTTTTTCCATGTTTTTACCAATCCTTTGCTCTTAAAAGCAATCTTGGCTCCATTTTAAAGGGTCACAGAATTATATTTATTTTAAGATAATGCTTCCTTTCAACTTCTAGGAATTCAAATAAAAGGTTTGTGTAAGCCAGACCTGCTTGTCATCTTTGCAATCTCAGAGTTAAAGAATCTCTATTTCATTAGATCATTCGGGCTTTCTTAAATCTTGTATCAGTGAATAATTTCCTGGTCTGCTCAGTCCCCAAATGACACTTGCTCAGTGATGGAGGAGATTTTTGGTTTCATTCTCCATCAGCATCCAGCAGCCAATTCCCCTTGGGCACAGTGAAATTTTGCTCAGTTTGGGGACGGCAATTTGCAGAAAAGCAGGTGTTTATCACAAGTTAATGAAATTGTCCCTCTGGAAGCTGAGCTGTGCTGGTGATCCCTGAGCACCCTCGTGGTGGGGTTGGCTTTGGCTGACATGTGCTCTGCAGGCACACGAGGTCTGACCTGATGACTTCAGCACATTTCCACAAGTGGAAATGGGTGTTTACAATACTCCTGCCTGAAACTTGACTCATTAATTAATGTATAATTAATTCTAATTCCGTGGGGTTGGATGGGATCAATCAGAGCAAGCAGAGAGCTCCATAGGTGTTTTTTAAACACATTTACAATAAATCTTTTGCAATCCAGGGCTTGATAGTCGTGTGAATTAGTATTAAAAAGTGATTAAAAATGTGAGTTCAAATGAGTTACATCATTTTATCATTATTGATTCTGCTGCAGCTAAAGCTTCAGTAATGTTTAAGTTCAGTATAAATTCAAGTATAACGTTAGAGAGTTTTGTTTGCCAGACACAACTTTTGCCTGTCTTTCAGCAAATTTTACAGTTATTTAGCCTAAAAAGCTTGTTAATACATTCTTCTTTTCCTCTCAGCTAGGTGACTTCTATCTAGAGCTTCACTGGGATTTTCAAAGTTGGGGTGAGTGATTCCTTGTCCCTTCCCCAGGGAGATAATGCAATCAGCCTGCAGCACACTCGTTCTCCTCTGGTGTGTGCTGGAACATTCACAATCCAGTGCTCAAGAGCTGAGTCTTAAGGAAAGGACACACAACTTTTTCCAGATTTGTTTTTGCTTATTCACTTTTGGAGCTGAATTCTCTTCTGTCATCCAGTGACTCAGTGAGGGGGGGAAGGAGCTGTTTGCTTTAAGAACCTGGTCCATGGAAGGTGTCCCTGCCTATGGCAGGGGCTGGAATGGGATGATCCTTAAGGTCCCTCCCAACCCAAACCAGTCTGGGAATCCATGATTTTGTGTGCTTTAATAAAACCTTCATCCAAGCTTAATGCTTTGGACCATTTTCTCTGCTTTAATTGGAGCCAGGCTTTCAGCTGGTGCAATGTATAAACTGTCAAATGCCAGAACTCGAATTGTGAACAGCCAGAATTATTAGAATTTATAAATGGTTTACCTGTGGTGGAGATAAAAATTCTGTCTGATACTGGAAGCAGTGTGTGCAATTACAAATCGGTTTTATCAAACAGAAATACCCCTGGTGTTGGTTGTGTTTAACTGAGATGAAGATGGAAAATGCTGTATTTGTATTAAAACTCATCCAGAATCAAACTGATGGAATGGTTTTAATGGGAATACTTTGCAGAGGGATCTCAGTGTCCTGATGGCCTTTTCTCTCCCTCCTTTAGTGCCTTTACTTTCCCGAATTCTGCCTTCTGATGCATGTAAAATACACAAACAAGGTATAAATATCAGGTGAGTGCTGCTTTTGTACCCAAATACCTGTGTGCCAGGGAAAAGCTGGATCCCAGTGGGCCTGACAGAATCCCCTGAGGAGTCTGGGCACGTCCATGACACAGCACTGTGGCTTGGAATTTCAGGCTCTCTGATTATCTCCTTTGAGCTGAATTTAACTTAAATATAGAGCAAGAACAGTTCAGCTGGATAAGGCTTTATCTACCAGACATGCCAGTGAAAAACAGGGATTGCATATTTATAACACAATTGCAAATAAATTCCAGTATTTTGTGGAGAAATGTTGCTGCTCCAGTCTGTAGTTAAAAAAAAAAAAAGTGATACAGTTTCTCTCTTTAAAGTGTTTAATGTGACAAATCCACAAACTCAGTGGGGGTTTCAAGAGTCTCTTCAAGCTCAGCTCTTCAACTGCTTTAGTCTGGAATCAAATGTATTTTCTGGCATTTTCTTCAGGGGCCAAAGTTTAAAACAAAGAGGCAAGAATATGATCCTGGAGATTCAGCCTGTGGAAAGTTTTGTTCTGTTAAAGGTGTGGCTTGGGTCTGTGAAGTGAATTTTTAGGTGAAATTTGAGTCTGGGGCTGTTAACTTTCCTTCTCATTTCTGAGCGCTCTCCCTGTGTGAGGCCTGAAGTGAGGGGAAATAGATAAATACAGTTTTTTCCTTGGAATCAGAGGCAAATGTATGAGGAGTTTTAATCCCTCACCACTTAGAGCTGAAGAAGTCACCCAGTTCAGGATCTTTAACCACCTTTTTAAGAGAAATAAATGCTCTGGCAATACTGGCTATGAATTGCTACAGAGACCCATGGCCTTGGCTCCATCTTCTTCCAGTTATTCAGGCCTGCAGGAGCATTTTCTTTGTGTTGGTGAGGGAGAAAAATAGAAATAGCAATGAAACTAAGTCAAGTTTAAAAAAAAAAGAGTTTGTTTCTTAGCCCTCTTCAGAATTTGGGTCATGTCCCAATATTGTTACTCAAATCAGGGGCTGTGTAGGACAGTGCTGAGGAGTTGTTTCTCAGTGTGTAACACTGAAAAATTCTCTCCCCTCCTCATGCTGGCAGTATTAAATACAATTTTTTAAGAAAACTTTACCTTCATAGCAATTTTTTGCTGATTTCTGCATCCAGGCTTCACTTACAAAATCCTATGAAAACTCAGCCCTTTATGTGTTTGTTTGCCATTAAAAAAAATCGCCTTTCTGCTTGAAGGCTGAATTTCCTCCTGTGTTTCTGGGTCATTTTTGTGAGATGTGGCTTTGTTTCCACAGGCTGGACACAACTCTGATAGACTTTACTGACATGAAGTGCCAACGAGGGGATTTAAGCTTCATTTTTAACGGTGATGCCGCACCCTCCGAATCTTTTGTAGTTTTAGACAATGAGCAAAAAGTTTACCAGCGAATACACCACGAGGTAAAGCTCTGGGAAGGGGGTGGGACACATCCCAGGCTTTTTTGGGAATGTATTAAACAAAATTTGCCTCAGAAAGACCCAAAGAACTGTAAACCAAAGAATTTTTTCCTCAGTTGTTCCAACTTGAGCTGTGAAGGTGACATCGAATTTTGTGAGGAAAACCAGCTTTGAATCCAGATTTCTGATGGAGGAAAAGTTGGAATGGGAATAGATTGGAAAGATTATGGTTTAAATTATGATGTGCTGCTTTTAATCTTTCCACTGGGCTTAATTTAGGTGTCCTCAGATGGGTTTTCAGACCTGTTCCCACTGCTTTGCATCCTTTTTAGTCACTCCATGGCCAGTTCAGCTGATAACAACATGACTCACTGGACCCCTTGTAATTAGTCAAGTCTTTAATTACAGCTTTATCCCCCAATCACTTAAACAGATGGATTATTGTCTCTGGAAAGGGTGTGGCTGCTGAGCTGCTGGATAAATCCCATTGGGATGCTTTATTCACATTAATATTCAAGATTAAACTATTTGGAAACCATTTGGCCAGAGGTTTTATAAAACCATTTGAAAATTCAGGAAATGCTGCTTCTGGGAAAAGATCCAAAGGACAAGGCTTATGGATTTGTATTTATTTGTGTATTTTTAGAAGAAGTAATCGTTGTTTGTAAATTCTGCTGAGTATTTTGGAATTTTTCTTCCAGGAATCTGAGATGGAGACAGAAGAGGAGGTTGACATTTTGATGAGCAGTGATATTTACTCTGCCACCTTATCCACCAAATCCATCACGTTCACACGGGCCCAGACAGGGTGGCTCTTCAGGGAGGACAAAACTGTGAGTGGGAGGGAGGCTCAGAGCCTGGTGCTGGGCAGGAAGGAGGAGGGAAAGGCACTGGAAGAAGCACTGGAACAGATTTCCCAGAGAAACTGTGGCTGCCCCATCCCTGGAAGTGCCCAAGGCCAGGCTGGACAGGGCTTGGAGCACCCTGGGATAGTGGAAGTGTTCTTGCCCGTGGCAGGGGGTGGCACTGGATGGGCTTTAAGGTCCCTTCCAAGCCAAACCAATCCAGGATTGTGAAAGGATAAGGTGTTCAGGACAAAGGAAAAGTCCCTCTCCCTGTATCCCCAGTTGTCACAAGTTCATTCCATGTGGAATCTCTCTGCTGGACTGCCTTCAGAAGGAAAAACTGAGAAGAAAGATACTGTAGCTGTTGGGTAGGGGGAGGACAGATTGTACTGGAATGACTTTATTGCAGGAGGCTCTGTTCTCTGCAGGTTGATTCCAGGGGGTGCAGGAAGGATTCTGTGCATTCCCATCGGAGAAAGGCAGGGATGGGAGTGCTCTGGAAAGGGATTTTACTCAAATTCTTAAACAATCTCTGTCTTAAAGCTTCCCTTGATAAGAATTACCTGTTCCTGCTGGAGTTCTGGGGTTGCCCACTGCCAGCCCATGTGGGGGGCTGGGGGAATTCCAGCCCAGTCCCCAAGTCCCCTTATTGCCATTATTGGATACACAAGAATCAAAATGTTTTTGTTTTATCTTCTGTGAGTCATTAATGTCCCAATTCCTTTCGTGCAGGAGAGAGTAGGAAACTTCCTGGCAGATTTCTACTTGGTGAATGGACTTGTGTTGGAATCCAGGAAAAGAAGGGAACATCTCAGTGAGGAGGACATCCTTCGGAATAAAGCGATCATGGAGAGCCTGAGCAAAGGGGGCAACCTCATGGAGCAAAATTTTGAGGTAGAATTAATAAACTCTTCCCAGGATGTGGCAGAATAACCTTGCACACCAGTCATTGTGCAAAATACGTAGATAATGTTTTTATTTTCTTTTGATTGGCATAATTTAAAAACAATAAACATGACCCACAAGTATAATTGTGGTGATGCATTAATGAATTACCCTGATTAGTGCACGCAGGGAGGGATTTCTGTGGTTGTATTGGGTATTCAGCCTTAATTTGTCTCTTAGAAGAGATGAGGGGTTTGGCTGTGGCAAATCACTTCGGATTCTTCTAGACCCAATGTTGATTGTTGGGAATGAAAGGGAAGCCAGAAAGGCAATCGTGTTCCTTTGAGCTTCATTAAAATGGGAGGAAGCCTGTGATTAGCACCAGGAGATGAAGAGCTCTTCAGAGCGAGCCAGGCTTCAGCTGGGAACACACAGAGAGCTTTTAAAGTGATTAATTTATTTCTGTGTGAGCTGGAGCTGCTGCCTTGGCACTCAGACCCCTGAATTAACTCATTATGGTGGAGCAGCACGGCCCAATCCTATAGAAAGTGCCCTTGGAGGCCAAACACCTCAGTGGGGGCTGAGAGCAGGAGCTGGCATAAGCAGGGCAGGCTTTGTGGCTGTTGCTGGAGCTGAGGGGCAGTTCCAGGTGGGAATGTGGGGATGAGGGGGGACAGGAGGCACCGGGAGCTGAGCTGTGTTTGTCCCACAGCCCGTGCGCCGGCAGTCGCTGACGCCGCCGTCCCCCAACACCATCTCCTGGGAGGAGTACATCTCTGCAGAGAGTGGCAAGTGAGTGCTGCTGGGTCTGACAGGGATCCCAGGGACACCTCTGGATTCCTGGGATGGGGCTGGGGGTGTTTGGTGGAGCTTTCTGTATCCTCCACTTGGTGGGTGCTGCTTGTGTGTGGCTTTGTGGGGAGGGAGGAATGCTGGGTTTGGTGTCCGTGTTTGTTCTCCAGAGGGCTGGGAAGGGATCCCTGTGTGGGGGAACAGTGCCTCAGCTACAGGCAGGGAATCCTGGAATGCTTTGGGTTGGAAGGGACCTTAAAGCCCATCCAGTTCCACCCCCTGCCATGGGGATTTCCGGGCAGTGGTTAATAAACATGTCCTGTAGGGTTTATGAACACCATGTTTATGAGGCATCGCTAGAAGATTTTCTTGGAGTAGTTTCCCTGTTTTTGTCTTGTCTCCTGGTTTAGCAGAACTCAGAGTGATCTAAATTAAGAGGTTTTATCTTTACTCTGCACAGCTTTACAATAAAGCAAATCCTTTGAAAGTAGGGATTCTTCCCTGATGTTTTCCAGCCATAGGCTGTTTTCCTTCCTCTAAACCCAGGGTTTCCCTGGGAAGCACTGATTTTGCCTCTCCTCTTCCCTCACAGAGCTCCTCACCTGGGCAGGGAGCTGGTCTGCAAGGAGAGCAAGAAAACCTTCAAAGCCACGATAGCAATGAGCCAGGAATTCCCCTTAGGAATCGAATCGTGAGTCCAAGCTCCTGGCCATGGGCGTTATTCCTGTAGGGAATGTTTTAACGTGTTCATGAACTGCAGAGTTCTCCAGGTCCCCAGGAGTGGGAGCTGGCAGTGCAACAGTCAGGCTGTTGAGCAAGGAATCCCTTAACTTGGGAAGATGGGAGCTGCTGTGGCTGGGGGAGGAGCCAAGCCCTTTTCTGGCTTGATAAGAGCAGAGCTTTGGGCAGTATCTGCTGTCAGTAACTGCTCCCTGATGGGCCTGATCCCACAGAATTCTGAAACGGTTTTCCCCATAACAAGTTTTAGCACAAGATTGTGTCCCCTAAACCAGTGCAAAGCCAGGTCAGTTCCTCATGTCCATGGAGGAGGGGGGTGGTACCTCATCCCTCATCTCTTGTGGAAAACGAGGACAAGGAATTGTTGTCCTGATGTTGGTTGGTTGTAATTCTGGATCACCGGGAGCTGGATGTGGGGTGACCCTGAAACCCTGGAATGGAGAAGGGGAACGATGTCATTGTCACCTCCTCTGTTCCCCGGGCCCTTTGGATCATGTTTTCCCGTTCCAGAGGGACAAGGTGTGGCAGGAGGATCTGTCATGGGCTCTACTCTCCTTTGCAGGTTGTTGAATGTCTTAGAAGTCATTGCACCCTTCAAGCACTTTAACAAACTTAGAGAATTTGTTCAAATGAAGCTTCCACCAGGCTTTCCTGTCAAATTAGGTAAGAGCACACAGCAAGTCCCGGGGCTTTTTAAATATCCAGAATTTGGGCTTGGAAAAGCCCTCTGAGTCTGGCCGTTCCCCAGCACTGCCAAGGCCACCACTACCCCATGTCCCCAAGTGCCACATGCACACTGCTTTGAAATCCCTGCAGGGATGAGGACTCGGCCCTGCCCTGGGCAGCTCTTTCCATGGAGAAATTTTCCCAAATATCCAATCCAGATCTAAACATGTGCACTTACTCCTGCAATATGTTCAGAAGGTGTTTTTTGGAGATTTGGGAAAGAACTCTCACCTAAGAATGTGTTGCTGGAGATTTCAGGAGCACAGAAGTGCTGGGGCCTTGCTCCAAGGGCAGTGCTGGATTATTCCTGCATTGGAGGAGGATCTCAGGTGTGGAGTATTTTCTAACATTCCTGTGTTTCCTTTTCTTCAAGGATTACTGGTGATAGATTTATTTTTAGTGAAAAATATAAAACTGTTGCACTTGCAACAGATGGAAATGTGTAAAATCAACTTATTCATGGGATAGATGATCCCAGCACGAGCTGCCCAAAAGCAGTAGCCCCTTTCCTAAGGGATACAGGATTCCTGGAATTTCAGGGAGCTGTGTGAACCTGACAATCCTGGGCAGGCTGTGCTCTACCTCTGCCATGTTTGCACAGTATTCCGGAGCAGCTTGGGTTGGGAGGGACCTCAAATTCCCTCCCGTGGGCAGGGACACCTCCCACCATCCCAGGGTGCTCCAAGCTGCATCCAGCCTGGCCTTGGACCCTTGCAGGGCTGGGGATTGGTGCCATTCCTGGCTGTTCCTTGCCCCTCACTGTGCCCTGTCCGTGCCCTGCAGATATCCCGGTGTTCCCCACCATCACGGCCACTGTGACGTTCCAGGAGTTCCGTTACGACGAGTTCGATGACTCCATCTTCACCATTCCCGACGACTACAAGGAGGATCCCAGCCGCTTCCCGGACCTCTAAGGGGACTGCCAGCTTCCTGGGGAATACCCACACCGGCATCCCAGGGAAAGGGAATGGCTGCCCCCACAGTAGAGTAGAGCCGTGGGGCACAGCAAGGGATGAACTCCGTGAGCCTGCAGCAAAGGGAACGAGCAGCAGTGCGGATGTGCTGGCACTGCACTGGGCATCCAGCCCCTCCAGCTCCCGCTTCCCAGAGCCTCCTGCTGCCATTCCCTTTGGCACAGCCAGTCCTGGCCCGGGAGCTGCCACCCCCAGCTGGGAGGAGCTGCTGGTTTTTAAATTTTTTACACGTGTGGTGATCCACGAGGCACTGCTGGACCTTGGCACCGAGCTGGGCCCGGGGCTGCGAGTGAGCCCCCCGTCCTTCCCGTGCTCCCTGTTCCCTGAGCTCACAGCTCAGCCACGGAATGTTGGAAGGTATCCCAAAGGAATGCCTTGGCTGTAGATGAATGAACCAAACAGGCACCATTGACACTTGGATTTCCTCCTGCAACCCAGGGCAGAGCCAGCTGTGCCCTGCAGGGAACGAGGCACCTCCGGAGCGCCGGCCCAGCCTGGTGCTGGCCCTGCCTGATCCCTTCATTCCCACTTCCCTTGCTGCTCTCTGCTCCCTGCCTGGCTCCCTGTGGTTTTGGGGAGCACTCCAGGGCTGCCTGGCCAGGAATGTCACTTGTTAATCCTTTATTTGACCCTCACGTGGGAGAGTTGTCCCAGAAAGGCCGAGCACCACCAGGTCAGTTTGTGTGTGCCCTCAGCAGCCTGGAAAACCGGGATGCACAGAGGCACTGGGAAAAGCTCAGGCATTCCCCCTTGGTGCAGAAGGAGCTTTCCCTGCACTCGGCGTCGTCGTGGTGCTCTCGGGAGCTTTCACTGGGATGTTTCCACAGTAATTTCCTGCCTCTTCTTATTTTAGTCACAGAGAATCCCACACTGGCTTGGGGTGGGAGGGACCTTAAAGCTCATCTTGTCCAACCCTCCTTCATGGGTGTGTGAGTACTCCAGCTCCTCGAGCTTATTCCCATTCCCAGTGGTTCCAGTCTCCTCATCTGACAATAATCCACCTTTGTGGGGTTTGTTAGGCAGGATTTGTGCAGAAGGCTGATGGTGCTATTTGTTTGTATGAAGAAATTTAGATTCAAGTGCTGTGGTGTCATTGTACAAAAATGTAAATATTTTCCAAATTATATTCTTTGTGCACTGTAGGTAAAACTTTTTCTGGAATTCCATAGAATTAAGGATCAAAGTTTATAATGAAGAGGATCACTGATGCTCAGTGGAGGGAACAGCTGTGCTGAGCACGAGGGACAAGGGAGGGGCTCAGCACAGGGCCAGGTGTCAGGCACACCTGAGAGCAGGGATTCCAAACTGCTGGAATCTCTGATCCATCCCAAAGAGGCTGCTCTTGGAAAGGACATGGAGGAGGCCCAGGGAATCACTGTCTGCAAAGTCCAGGTGCACTGGGGTGGGAGGGTGGGGTTGGTCCTTTCCCAGCATTTCTGTGGACCTGGGGAACAGGGGAGCACTGGGACATGTGGGAATAGGGAAACACTGGGACAGGGAAGCTCTGGGATATGTGGGAACAGGGGAGCACTGGGGCAGGGGAGCAGTGCAGCTTTGCTGTAATTCAAACTCAAACCCAAAATTAAACTTTAGGGAAAACAAGCAAAGGGAAGTGACTCCTGCAGTGCCGTGTCAGGGCAGGTGTGGAGCATCCTCTGGGAATGATGGAACTTGTGCTCCCAAGTAATGATGAATTCCTGCCATGTTTCACACCTCTGGGATGAACTGACACCGTTTGTGCTGCTCCTGGGAGCCAGGTGGGATCCTCTGGGACAGACTGGGAATGTCCGTGGGGCTGAGCTGGAGCTTGGCTCGGTGCCCTCCCTCCCTGGTGTCCCTTGTCCCTCCCAGGGGTCCCTGCAGGATGTTTTGTGTAGCTGCAGGACCTGTGCCAGGTGTGGAGCCGAAGCCGGTGCCCTACAGGGCACCCCGTTCCTTGGGAATTCCAGTGAAGGCAGGAGGTTCCTCCCCAGGGTGAGTGTCAGAAACCCCTTTCCTCAGTGGTACAGGGAGGAATTGGATTGTGGATTTGTGTTTCTTTGCATTTTTGGTTATCCCAAATTGATCCCTGGCTCTGTGGAAGCAGCGCTGGAGCTGTGGGGCCTGGGCTGCTGGATCCCAGGGTGGATCCTGGGCTTGGAACTGGAAAATGAAAAGTGTTTTGTGCAGCCTCCCGTGGGACTGAGGCTCCTGTGGCTCCATCCCCTCTGCAACAGCCCCTTCTGGGGGCTGGTGGCCGTGGGGTGTCTGCCCCAGGCCCAGGGCAGGTCCTGGAAGTGTTTCCTGTGGTTCCCGTGGCCTCTGGCTGCAGATCCGGGGGATTGTAACTCCCCAGGACACGGCTGCTCCCTGGGACACCTGCAGGGTTTGCAGGAAGGCTGGCAGGGAGCTGCTCCTAAGACTTGTTCTGTGTTGGAATGTGGGCACAGGTTTGGAACTGTTCTTGTCCTGGTTTATCCCAGGGAATCCGGGCTGCTCCTGCCCTCCCTGTGGAGCTGAGGGATGGGAATTCCCTGGATTGTCCCCCCGCTCCCAGGGCAGCCCCGCGGGCTCCCGGAGCTGCTCTCGGTACCTTTCCCTCCTTCCGGGATGTGTTTCCTGTCTGAACATTCCGAGTGTGGAGTTCTCACACGTAGGGGCGCTCGGGCAGGTTTCCCGATGGATGCACTGCAGGAATCCTCAGTGACGCTGGGCGGAGCCTTGGGCAGCCTGCGGGATCCCGAGGGACTGCCCACGGTGAGATCCATGTTGGTACCCGTGTTTTCTCCACTGAAGCCTGTTTTTGTCACTGGTCGTGTTGCATGGATGCAGGGAATGTTTGTGGGCCTGG
The DNA here is from genome assembly GCA_013398055.1 of Ifrita kowaldi. NCBI lineage: Eukaryota > Metazoa > Chordata > Aves > Passeriformes > Cinclosomatidae > Ifrita > Ifrita kowaldi. The sequence goes on from VZRS01000738.1 coordinate 17,552, forward strand.
ATGTGTCTCCGGGGTATTCCCAGCCCCAGCCGTGTGTGGGGCACAGGGTCCCTCCCCTCTCCCGTGGCTCTGGGAAATTCCTTTTCCAAGCAGGATTGACCCAGCAGAGCCTCACCTCGGGTTTTCCCATTTTCCCGAAGGCCAGGCCAGGTGTTGCCGGAGGGTCTGGTCCCTGGGAGTGAACACAGATCCATGGATCGTGTCTGTGCAGCAGCTCGAGCTCATCCCTTGGCCTGGGAATGCCAGGGGGACCAGGAGCAGCCTCCAGACACCCCAGCTGGGAGTTGGTGTCCCAGGCAGGAGGAGAAGGGAGCTGGCACAGGCTGGGTGGGAATCGCATCCCGCTGCTCCTGGGGGTCGGGGCTGCCCGGGCTGGGGCTCCCCTCCCACCACATCTTTTTTTCCTGAGGTTTTTTATGGCTCTTAAAAGACAACCAGGAATTTTGCTCAACCCAATTCCGACCTCACTGCGGAAAGATCCCGCAGGTTGTTTCTGAACCAAACTGTTCCTCTGGTCTTCCAAACTCCTGCTCTGTCCTGTGGCAAAGGGAACTCCCTGGTTTTCCTCTCCCAGAGCTGCTGTCCGGCCACTGCACTCCCACCACTGCAATTCCCGATTCCTGCGTTGAATCTGTTTGTCAGCCCCGGATGTGTTTGTGCTGGAATCCCACCGTATGCCGTTGATATTCCCAGCAACCCTCTGTTATTTTACTGTCTCTGCTCCTGAGTTGTAATTCCCTCCAGGAGAACTGCGTTATTTAATCCGGATTAACCAATTCCTGTAATGCTGCAGTTTCACTTTTCTTTTCCTGACAATTTGTAACTCCCATGGAAAACGCATCACCTCTCCTGCGTTTTCCTGTCGTCTGCTCCCTGTTTTTCTCTTCCCTTCACTCATAGTCACTTTGGGTTGTATCATTTGTTAGAATAAAGACCAAACTATGCTGTTGGATTCGGAAACTGCTCCACCTGTGCAATCCAGGCTTCCCTCTCCTGTCCTGGCGCTTCCCAGGACTCGGCTCCGCTGTGGCCGCGCGTCCGGAGGGGGATGGGAGGGGAGGGAATGAGCTCCTGCTGCTGCGTTCTGCAAGGGCATTTTCTTGGTCATTTTTTAAATAAAATCCTGCATTTTCATTACAGCCTCTTCTCGGCCCTCTGTGAATCCCAGATTTTATGGGGAAAGGACAGCGGGAGCAGCTCTCGGCCTCACCTGGAGCTGAGGGAGCTGCTGGGAACAGCTGCCTGGGAGGGAGGGGGGAAAAGGAGCCTGAAATTCACTGAACTGTGTCCAGTCCTTCCAGAGATTTCACCTCCTTCATCCAGGAATGGGCTCCCTTGGACTGCAGGATGGGACGGTTCCGGGGGAATGGAGAGCAAAGCCTGGGATCTCCATAGAGGCTTCGGCCTGGCAGAAGGTTGGGGGGTTTGAGGGGATTTATGGCTTGGTGTTTTCTCTTGGTTTTGAGGGAGATGGGTTGGGGTTTTTGGGTTCTTTTGGGTTTGGGGTCTTGGTTTTTTTGAGGGAGGGCTGGGGGCTTTTTTTTGGAGGGGTTTGGAGGGATGGGGTTGGGGTTTTTGGTTTTTAAACTGAGCCTTGCTCTCCTGCCCCCAGCATCAGCCCCTGAGCTCAGAGAGTGAGCAGGGCCTCCAGCTGTAGGAATAGATTTGCTGATTTCAAATCTCCTGTTTCTAAAGGGGCTGGAAAACTTCCAGGAAGGGCTTCAGTCATTCCCAGTTAAAACAAAGATTTCCGTAACTGTGGTTGTGGCCCTGAGGTTGCTCCAACTGATCCCTGCCAGGCTCCTATCCCTGCCCTCTGCCAGTGGGAAGCCATTCCCTGTGTCCTGTCCCTCCATCCCCTGTCCCCAGTCCCTCTCCAGCTCTCCTGGAGCCCCTTTAGGCCCTGGAAAGGGCTCTGAGCTCTCCCCAGAGCCTTCTCTTGCTTTTCATCCACCAGCACTCCACATCCTTCGCAGCAGTCCCATAAACCTCCACATTCCCATTTTAACCCCCCAAAAGTGAAATAATTCCTCCTTCACTGGGACAGGGAAACAAAACAAAGGCCACTGTAAGGAATGAGGTAAAGTTTGGTGCATCCAGCAGTGGAAATAAAACCCAGGAGTTTTCTAGGAAGAGGAGTTGGAAGTTTCAGGGTTTTATTATCAAAGTTTTGTAAAACATTTTCCGAAACTGTACATCGACATGGCACAGACTGTCGGCTACTTTTGTCTCTTTACCTGCACAAAAGTAAAAGCTCTGGAGCTGCTGGAACTAAGGAACAGCTTTGGGTAACTACTCTGCAAATACCATGGGATCACCGAGTGCGGGAGGGAGGGAACGGCCGGGACAGGAACACAAATTCATCTTGTTTGTACAACTTGAGATCAAGTAAAAAGTACATTATCAATGGACTTGCTTTAAAAACAGACCAAGGTCATTTTAAAATGCACTCCCTGCTGCAGCGGGTGAGCTCCTGAGCCCCCAGCCCTGGGTGAAGCTGCTCCCCCAACCCCCCTCACTGGGCAGGGGCAGGATTCCCCTTCCCGAGGTCAGCCCGTTCCAGCTCGGCCCGGACGGAGCTGAACGGACACGGTGGAGAGAGAGCCCTCAGGAAGGTCGGGGCACTGAACCCTGGGCAAAGCCAACCACAACCCACTGGGAAACCAAACCCAACCAAGCCCAGCACGTGGCTTAAAACCAGAACTAAAGCCAAGAGCGCAAAGAGCTGGTGCGATCCAAGGCTGACTCCGGAGCGTCCGGGAGGCCCCCGCAGCCCCTCAGTGGCTGCAGGACAGGGGGGTTGTGCCACACTCCCGGGCATTCCCACAGGACAGGGGGGTTGTGCCACACTCCCCACACTGCTGGGACATTCCCACATTACTGTGGCAGGACAGGGGGGTTGTGCCACGCTCCCGGGGCATTCCCGCACTGCTGGGCCCCGCTGGCTCAGCCCGGGACACTCCGGAGGGAGGGAAGCAGGGAGGGAGGGAGGGAGGGGAGGCCCAGCCCGTGCTGCGGGAGGGACGTGCAGCCTGGCCCGGCCCCAGCGGGTCCCTGGAGCAGGGGGTCCCTGTCTCAAGCTTTGGGTGTGAGTTAGTATCGGGATGGACAGACCATGGAGAGCTCGGAGCTGGATACATCTAGGTTGAGGATTAACAAGTACAGCATAAAGGATCACACTGTGGAGGGGCTGTGGGCGGGCTCAGTCGCTCATGTCCATGTCCTCCTCGTGGTGGTCGTCCCCGTTCACCTTGGACTCCCTGCCCGGATCCCCGCTGCCCTTCTCGGCTCCGGGCTCCTTCCCTTTGGGGGAAGGAGCATCCGCCACCTTCTTCTCCTCCTTCTTCTCCTTCTCGCTGTCGTAGCCCTGTTCCTCCTCGTCGTAGTCCCTTGTGACCTGCTTTGCCAGGGAAAGGGACACGTTAGCACCTCCCTGTGGGACAGGGCAGGGGGGACCTGGGGCAGGGCTGGGAGCAGCTCCAGGGGTTTCTGGAACATACTTTCACATCCTTGTCGCTCTCGGATTTCCGGTCTCGATCCTTCTCCTTGTCTTTGCTCTTCTTTTTCTTGCTCGTTGACCGCTCCCTCTCGTCTCTGCTCCTCTCCTTGTCTTTATCCTTCTTCTTTTCCTTTTTATGCCTATGAGGATCAACAGGGAGAGGATGAAGCCCAGCACCACCACCCCATTCCATGGCTGGAACTGTGTCCAGTGTGTTACCCACAGCTCACAACAAAGCCAAAGGGAAATGGCAGAGTGCAAGTAGGGAACAGCCTCTGCTTTCAGGAAATACCCCAAATCCCAGTTCCTCAGCTCTGGCTCAAGCACATCACCACAAAGCCAAGGCTGAGGAATGCTGTGGCAAACAGAACCATGGGATCTCCTGAGCTGAAGGGCCCCACAGGAATCATGGAGTCCAAATCCTGGACAGCAAGAACAGCGATGCTCCAGTGTTTTACAGAGGAGCACCTCGAGCTCCCCATCCTGGGACAGGGTCACAGAATGCCCAGGCCACCCAAAATCAGTTGATTCCTGCTGTGCAGAGCCAGAGGGACTGGGGACTGTGCCATGTCCTACTCCAACCACCCCTGGAACATCCGACCCTTGGAGCTCCCAGCCAACCCCAGAGCAGCCCCGTGAAAGCAGCAGAGATCCCCCCAGACAGAATCCCCTGGGAGCTTCCCTGTAGGTCACACTTTGGGAATTCCCCACCCAGATACTGTTTTTTTCCAGCCAAACGTTTCCCTGACCTTCTGGGCGATGGGGACCGGGACATTTTCCGTTTGGGAGACCTGGGCTTTTTCGGGGACCGCGTCCCGCTCCGGCTCCGCCTGCGCCGCCGTTCTCTGCAGGGAGAGACAGCAGCTTTGGAAATCAGGGTTTATTTTTTTAAAGCCACAAATGCACCCCTAACTCCAACCCCAGCCCTGCTCACAGGGTACTACAGAGTTGTTAAAACTGCCAAGTTAAATTTGGAAGTTTTTTTAAAAAAACAAAACAGTTTTGCCTGGATTTATTCCCTGAATCAGGAAGAGTGAGAAGCACTGAACATCAAACTCTGACACAGAGCAAGGAGAAACCATTCTAAGACCAAAGAATTTACCTCAAACACTGCAGGATGATGAAAGTATCTCACAGACACAGGTGGTACAGATGCTGTTGTGCCTGTACCAGATACATCCACACTGGAATCATGATCCAGTGGGATCCAGGCATTGTTTGGGTTGGAAGGGACCCCAAAGCCCAGCTCCTCCCACCCCCTGCCAGGGGCAGGGACAGCTTTCACAGACCAGCTGCTCTATCAAAGACCATTTTTTTCTACTTAATATTAAAGTGGATCAAAACCCCGCTGGGAACAGAGACCAAGGAAAATCCCATTTCTGTACCTGCTTGTGCTTCTGGATCTTCTGGTTGTGCTGTAGCTTTTGGGGGGAGTTTTAGAACGTTTCTTTTCTTTCTCTTCCTTCTTTTTATCCCTTTTAGTAGAAGAGAGATTGAGTTCAAGTCATTTTCAAACCATCTAACAGTACTTCCTAATTTGCCGTACAGGGAAAGGAACGCAGAGCTGGGAAGGACAGGGGTGGCTCCCCAGGCTGAGCCCCCCAGGAGCTCCATTCCCTTCCCTGGACACGCTCCAGCCCCTCCATGTCCTCCCTGGACAGATGCCCAGAGCTGGACACAGCCCTGGAGGGGCCCAGCAGTGCCCTGCTGCTCAGGACTGCATTCCCTGGAGCCAGTACCTGGTTTTGGATGTGCTCCGAGACCTCCTGCTCCTCTCTCTGGAATGAGATCTCCTTCTCCTCGGACTTTTGGATCGCCTCCTGCTTCTGGATTTGGAATGGGACCTTCTCCTTGATCTGCTCCTGGAGCGTCTGCCAGGGACACAGCAACACAGAAAGGACAGTGTGAGATGTCAGTGAGAGGCACAGAAAGGACACTGTGAGATGTTCCCAGCCCAGCTGCTCAGGGCACCCCAGAAAGGCAACACGAGCCTCCACCCACAGCTCTCCCTGCTCCCCTTGCCCTGCGCAGCAGCTCTGCTGATACCCAAATGTCAGTAAATCTTTAGAGCACTAAATCAAACTCAAGTGTCCTTTCCAAGAATGATTTTTGCAGGAATTGTTCCTGCTGTGGGAGGTGTTTTCAAGGAACTGCTCAGTCACCTGTGTCTGGATGAGGAAGGTGTCCTCCTCCTCCTCGAGCGCGACCTCGACCTCGAATGTCTCCGTTTTTCATCTTTTTTGTCTGAAAAGGGAAAAGCAGAATAAAAACCAATGTTTTTTTAGTATTCAAAAGGATTTTCTAAAGGAAAGGACCTGGAGCTTCATGTAATAGATATAAATCAACCTGATTTTGCCATTTGAAATCAAGGCTCATCCATCCATTGTTTTCTTCACAAGAAGACAGAACCAACAGAGGACAGGAACAAGTTTGTGACATAAAGTAACAGCTTTATGCAAAACTGGAGAAGTCAAAATTCAGAAAAAAACTTCATTTGAGTCAGTGAAAAGCTGATGTCTGCAGGGCAATGGAAAATCTTGTGAAAATCCTAGAATCTGCCATTTTGTGCAAAAACAAGAACAGGAGCTCTGCTCTTTCCTAGAAATCATCAGGAGGCCGCAGAACTGATGAATATTCTGTGTTTTCAGTGTTCAAGTTTCTGCCTCTCAGATTTGGTGGCTCTGACATCTGTGGGAGAGCTGCTGGAGCTTATTCTAAAACCCAACCTGCTGAAGGAAGCTCCAAAAAGAGAATCATTTACAAACTTGTCCAGATTAGGAATGAAGATAATGGAAAGCATCCCTGAGAAGCATCAGCAGGGTGCCAAGTCGTGAGGCCAGGAAATCCATGTTCCCTTGGAACCTGAGACAGCAACAGGAATTTCCCTCAGGAAAGCTTGGGTGTTTTAGAGACTTCAAATCAGTGAATTTTGGGAAAAACAATGGATTAATTCCAGCCCATTTCTGCAGGACACAGGGAGCATCCCCTGCAGGATGATTCAAAACCTAATAAATGGATTCCCTGCAGACCACAAGCATTAAGGCAGTACTCTGCAGACCATCAGCTTTTCTCACGTGCTCTGTGCAAGCTCCATCCTGGCTGGAATGGCTCATTCCAGGCTGGAATTACCTGGCTCTATAGCAGCAGAAATTAGGGACTGTGCTTCTCGGACTCTCTTCATGGCCTCTTCTATTTCTTTACTGGAGGTATCTGATTTCAGACTGGGGGACACAAGACCTGCAGCCACATGGTTCAACCTGGTCAACACAAAATTCCAGAAATTCAGGCCTGAGGAATCCAAGGGATGCAGGTCTGCACTGTCAGACTGAGCCAGTTCACAGGATCAGGGAATCCTGGAATGGTTTGGGTTTGGAGGGACATTAAAGCCCATCTCATCCCACCCCCTGCCATGGGCAGGGACACCTTCCCCAGCCCAGGGTGCTCCAAGGCCCTTCCAGGCTGGCATCAGCTCCAGCAGGACAGGGATTGGGCACTGAATCCCCACGGATATTCCCCAGCAGTGCAGTACAAGTGTTTGGGGACACTGGTGCTTACTTTGGATCCACTGTGCTCATCAGTTTTAGGAGCTGATCTGCTGCGAGAGACTGTGAGGGAAAAACAGAGTTAAAACCAGGCTGGGAGATGTGTGAGCTCAAAAGAACCTTCCTGGGAATGTCCCCTCCCAGCTGGAAGCTTTCCCAGCTGGAAAACCAGCCCAGAACAGCCCCAGCAAAGAGGAAAGGCCACACTGGGCTGGTGTGACTGGGGCTGAGTGGGAACATCCCACTCCGGGGGGCTCAGGGGCTTCATTTTCCACAGCAGCCAAACCCAGCCCTGCCCTGGAGAGAATCAGGAACAAAAATACAAATGGATAAAACCACAAACAGATAAAAATACCCTTCTGGGATGTGTTTGTATCTGCAATTATGTATTAGTAACTCTGTGCACAGGTTATGTCTGTTACTGCAGGAGAACAGAGCTCTCTCTAAGCTGTCCGTCCACTGAAGGCCTCAAGGCCAACTTATAAACATCTAAAGATTCCAGGAAAAAAATCTATTTTACAGCTCTTAGGAGAATCCAGGTATTACTATGATCAGTCACTCCCTGTACCAGTGGGGTATTAATAAGAAAATGTTTAATCCTCACTCGTTTTCTTTACAACGAACCTAAAGTTTTGTTTTGAAATGGTTGTTACAATCTGCTGGTGTAATGCACAAAAATCCTCCATCACCCCAAATTTACATTTTTCTAATTTGCCTTTACATTTTTTTTCCATTTGTTATTTAATTTTCACCATCATTTGCTTGTTCTTCCACATGGAATACATAAAGAAAAATTTAAATGATGCATGTAGCAATGCATTAAATTATTGCTACTTCTTGTTGCTGTAAAACAGTATTTGCTTCTTACCTCTTAAATATTTATAAATATATAGAATGTTCAATATATTGATATATTTTTATTGATATAAATACACTCAATATTCTATTATTCAGTACTTAAAAGCCTTTTTTATTCAGCTTTAACAACCTAATAGTTTCCTAACATTTTTGACACCCACAAAATTAAAACTCAAACTCCTTTTTACTTGAAGAACAAGGCAGGTTCATGGCCTGATAATGACATATATTTGAAATATTTCATTGCTATTCCCAAGTAATTCCTTGGCCCCTTCCAACATTTAATTTGATATTCAAGGGGATTTTTTTTTCCAAGCAGAGACCAGTGCCCGGAGTTGCCAGGCAGTGGCTGTGAACTGATACAAGTGAAAGCCACTCTTAAAGCAGGAAAGAGGGGGACAATAAAGGATATTTTGGAATGAGAACGTACCTGGGAGTTCAGGTTTGCTCCAGGAAGCCCAAGAGCAGCAAGGGCAGGGTCGAGAGCAGGAGCTCCTAAAGCAGCTAAAGGGACAGCACCAATCTGTGACAGAGAGAGCAGTTAGGGCACAGGCAGTGACAAAAACCAGTCAGTGAGATCAGCATTTCCCTCTGCAGCCCGGAGGGCAGGGAAAAGAAAGGTGAAGGAGTAAAGCATTCCAGCAAATTGAAGGGATAGTTTAAAAATAAGTTATTTTTCAGTGCTAAAATGGAAATTCATTGTAAGTTTCTGAGGAAATCACCTCATTTCTAAATCAGTTTAGGGTTGAGATGGCCACGGTTTATGTTAAAAGGCAATTTAACAATATTGCACCCCTGCAAATGTCTCAAATTTGGTTAAAAAGCTACAGGAGGAGCAGAAGGCTCCCTAAAGCAGCTCATTTTGGGCCATTTCCAGTGAGATCATCGAGACAGACACCAAAACCCAAGACACACTTCCACAATGTGCTTGAAAACCTGACTCTGCAGCACATTGCCCTAATGGATGTGTTAAACACATCCCACCGTGGAGGGGCTGGGAGCAGCCTGGGGTTCAGACACAACTGAAATTAAGGTGGCTCAAGAACCATTCCCAGAACTTACAGGCACAGTTTTTAGTGAATGAAATCTTTTGGGTTGTACTTGGGTCTTCCAAACCCTTCCCTGGGTTTCAAAGGTTAAATTTAGGCTCTTCCCTCCTGAGCAGCTCCATGGCCAGGAGGTTCTTCAGCTAAGCATGAGCTGAAGTGGCTTTGAGAAGTGCACAATTAACGAGGCTTTATTATGATTAATTTGCCTCTTGCACTTCGATTCTGTGCCCTGCCAAGAGCTGAGCTGTGACTCCAACTTCTCCCACCATGTGCAATTCTCACTGTTCATCTTCCACATGAATTCCCGTGGGTTCACATAACCAGGCTCCAATTTTCCCCTCAGCTGGAGGATTAATGAAGGCAATCTCACAGCGTGGCAGCTCCTTGGACTTGAGGAATTTAAAATCTGTGAGATCTCTACTGCTTGTCACATCTGTGAAGTACAGTGGGTGAGAGGGATGGAGGCACAAACCAACAGGGCCCTGAGATACCAGGACATAAGGGAATAGGGAAATAAGGATATCCCATCTAACAACTTGTCGCTATTGTGCCCCGATTCACATCAGAGCTGTCCCAATCCATCAGGGTTGGTAAAATATGCTAGGAATTGCCATTAGCACACCAGTCCTGAAAGAAACAGCAGGAATTAAGTGGGAATGCAGCAGAATACATCCAGTGTTTGCCCAGCCTACCTGAGAGAGAGGGTTGGGAGTGGGCAGCAGGCCACCCCCGGGCAGCAGCCCTGCCACGGCATTAGCTGGTGCCAAGAGAGACAAAGCCTTAGTCTCATCAGGAATGACTCCTGCAGGGAAACAGCCTGGCATTAGAGAGCATCCCAGCCCAGAGGCACCAAATACACAAATACACCCAGCAAAGTCTCCCTGATACACCACCTGAGTTTGTTGAAAGTACTTATGTTGGCTAAAATACAAAGCTTGATGGCTATTAATATTTAGCATTAACTTTTTTTGTCAGAATGCAACTTCAATGGGTGACAATTTGACTGTTCCTTTTTCTCTACAAAAGGTTAAGTTTCTAGAGCAAAAAAATAGCACAATACACACTACTTTGTTGTTAACACTGCCAAGGTTTCATCACCTGTACTCGATTTTTAAGTCATGAACCAAACGTAAGCAAGCACAGTCGGTTCTCCAGGGGTGAGAGTGCTCTCAACTTTCAAAAGCTGTTTTATGAACAACGACTCGTGTCGGCTGCTTCACTACAAAGCACACAGAAAAATCAAGATACACAAGACAAAAAAAGTTGGATTTAGGGGTTAATAATATGGTACAGTTCACTATGTTTTCTTTTACACCTACCATACAAATTTTGGCAAACTTAAAGAGAAGGGATGGGTGTTTTGGGTAGGGCTTTTGCTGACGTGTCACATGGAATGCGGTCCCTGTGGCTCTCCGGGAATGCTGGGGGGGTGTGTCTGTGGCTGGGATACACACAGGGATGCTGGCACATTCCTTACCTGTGCAGTAAAATGCATTTGCTCCAATATGTGCCAGCTTAGAGTACCAACAATGCTGCTGCCACCTGCCGTGGCAGAGGGGACTTGTGGCCCAAAGTCTCGCAGCCAGCTGAGACCAGGGGTTATTTCACTGCCTGCTCTGCACACAGAGTGCTCAGGGCCCTACTACAAACAATTGTGGAGGGAGTTTTACTCTATCCAACAGCAAAAGCCCTATACAGATGGATTAATTTGTTAATGTGCCCAAGCCCCCAAAATGAGAGTTCAATAAAACAATTTTACTATATATTTGCAAATACCAGTAGTGTTTCTGTAATACATATTAAGAAACTGCATCTCATCATAAAACATACAATATGTACAGGGCACTTAAGAGAAACTGGATAAGCTGCAGAAGAAAACTGTTGGGTGGTATTTTCAGCAGGGCCTGGTATATAGTTCAGGCTGAACCAGGGAAAAGAACTGTAAAACACAACAACAAAAAAGAAAAACCACTGTTAAATAAAGGTAATGGTTCCTCCCACCTATACTGAGAAGTGCCGATAATCTACACAAATGTACAATACACAGCACTGATATCTGGCTCGTGGCACTGAGCTGGCAGCACTTTAGATACCCAGAGTTATGGAGGGACAGGGGAAAAAGGTCATGGAGGCAAAGGGCAGGAATGCATAAATATATCAACATACCTACAGAGAGATTATGGGGTCATTTGGCATGCAAAATTATGTCTCAAGAGGATATTTATCAATTACAGCTAAACATTTCAAATTAGTGCAACTACAACATTTCTGGCATCTAAATACAAATCCTCAGACTTAGCTCGAGACACCTCATAGAAGATCTGCATCCATTAAAAAAAAAATCATGCATCTGATCCTCTAATTGTTTCTTTAAAAAGTATTTAAATAAACTACAATTTAAAAAAAGCAATGAGGCCCCTCACCAGTTAATTTTCATGCTTCAAGAGCTTTTTTTACTGCTGCTTTGTTAGAACCATGAAATACTGCATGAATGTGTAGAAATGAAAGAAAAAGAAACAGACAAAAGAAACAAACATTAACCAAAGAACCTAAACACCCCCCCCAGCCATCTTTAATCTTAAGAGATCCTTCCAAATCTAGGAATTAGCCCAGAGAAAATGACAAATACTAAACCTTACCGTAGCCTTTGTGTATAGTTCTATAACACAAAGCAACAGCCAACACCAAAGTGTCTGTGTGAGCTAAAACTTGGGACAGGGGGGGAATTATTGCACTAAACAGATAATAAACATTTGCTTTAGTGACAGGCAATAATCACACAGGTTCATTAGCACAGCAGAAATCAGAGAGAGGAGGGCCCCATTCAGCACATGCCTGGCTTTAAGCACATCAGCAGTGGCACTGTGGGTTGGGGAAATGCTGCTTCTTGTTCAATTGGGACCCTGGCAGGCTGAAATTTGGGGAAAACTGTACTCCAGCACAGGGACAGAAGTATGGGATTATCAACCCAGGGGCAATACTTTACTGGCTGAACATCTCTCTAGTGATGTGCCAAGGACATTAAATTCTGAACTGTTAAACAACACAAGGTACAGCCCAGGAGTGACTCCTTAACAGGCCCAGTAACATATTCCACTTTAATAACTTGATTTTCTGAAGCAAAGCTGCTGGGCGGGTTTCTCTGTGTGCCAGATTTATCCACAGTCAGACTGACAAAGAGAAAAGTGGGCTTATCCTTGTAGGAAGAGTTAAACACTGGCATTATTCCCATGGGCCTTGGAGAATATTCCAGCACCATCTCACTGGACTGTTGCTGTGTTTAATACCCACACAGGGACAAGAAGCCTTTCAGCTCTGCTATTCTTAAATAGTGGCAGCAGGAGCAGTAACTCCATTGCAGAAGGGGTTCTGTACCCTCAGGAAGCAGCAGGGCTCAGTCAGAGGCCACACTGCACATTCCTACACTCCAGGAATTAAGTTGGACATCTTTTAAGTTTTGTATCTTTTAAGCTTAAGGAATACAAAGATAAGATAAGACAGCTCCCCAGGCCTCAAGAGACAGCTCCAGCATGACAGATTACAGGTGTGAACCCAGGCCATGTACCAAACTTAGCACTGTAGTATGACTTAATCTGCAAGATTTTATTAAATTCAACCTTTTCCAGAAGTAAATCAAGAAATGCACAAGTACAATGGAAATCAGTTACTTCTAAAGCAAGTCTAGAAGAGTTTAATAAGACTTCTGTAAGAAGAGGTGTCTTCTCAGCACTTTGCTTTTAAGGTAAGTTCCAAAAACCCTGCTCATTGCCTTTCAAATTACTGTAACACCCTAAAATGTAAAAATAAAAAGAAGAAGAGAAAATGTAGTTAACAAGTGGTTACACCAGGAAAACACTTGGGGACTTGAGTGCTTGCTGGCCTTTAGTTAATGGCTAGAATCCCCTGTAGCTGCAGAGGACCCACTGTTTTTCAGTCATCTGGAAGGGCTTTGCATTTGCCTTCTCCACTACAAAAATCACACACACAAATAACAGAGAGAAGAGTTTATTATTTAGTGAAATTCTATTAAATATATCAAGGATGAACAAGAAAACTTGGAATTAAAAACTAGGACCAGTGCCCATGTGGCACCTCTTGGAAGTTGTCACTTTTGAATTAAACCGTAATTATTCAAACCCTTGGTATACTGGACTCCACAAGGAGAGTGAGGGCCTTTTTTGGGGCTGTTCCCAAATAAATGCAGTGGCAGCATATCCCAAAGGAATGTTAGTTCCTCTCCCATGCACTTTCAGGGAGGGAGAAACCATTCTCATGAAGAGAGTGAAAGTGGCAAACAATTATTAAGCTAAAATTTCCTTAAAATATTGACCTGTTTGCATTACAGTCTGTTTGGGAAAATGTCTCATTGAGATGGACACAGAGCAAAATTTGCATAGAATTCTGCCTAAAATGTTATTATTCTACACTTTAAGACACACAAAACTTTCCACTTTGGTGTCACTACGTAAATAAACGGATCAAATCCAGGGGCCAAAGGCAATATACCAAGGGTTTCAGAATGGCAGTCTCTGACAGGTTTGACATTGGACTACTGTTAATTTTTGTGCACTAGACAGGAATCAACCACCACCCAAGGGTGGCCCCATAGAACATCAAACAAGTTACAAACCTTCAGCATAGGGAACGACTATGAGGGCTCTGTCAACGAACACAGTGTTTGTCAGGTGCTGGGCCACCACGGCCGAGTCGGGGTCGTGGAACTTTACAAAGCACACGCGCGACGACACCGGCAAGGGGGAGTCACTGCAAGAGACAGAGCAGTCACTCAGGGACAGCAGGAAACCACACACAACAACCCCAAAATCACACCATTTGTCACACTGCCTCACCTGGAGCTGCACATCGGCTCTGTTACCACCTGGAACTGAGCGTTAGTTCTGTTGTGAGCTATAAATCCCTGAGTGGCCACCTAAAGGCAAGCTCCTCCCTGGCTGGGAGGAAAACTTTGCTGAAAATAAAGTTACCATTCTGTATCGGTTAAACCCCATGGTTTCACATTCCCTGCTTTAGGCCCCAAATTACTTATTAAGGTAAACTGTGAAATGAAGAGGGTGATGATTAAAGGATCGTTGTGACTCGTGACAAGCGGCATGTAGGGGCAGGACATGGGGTGATGGCTTTAACCTGACAGAGGGCAGGGATAGGTGGGATATTGAGAAGGAATTCCTCCCTGTGAGGGTGCTGAGGCCCTGGAATAGAATTCTCAGAGAAGCTGTGGATCCCTGAAGTGTCCAAGGCCAGGTTGGACGGGGCTTGGAGCACCCTGGGATGGTGGAAGGTGCCCCTGGCCATGGCAGGGGTGGCACTGGATGGGCTCTAAGGTCACTTCCAACACAAACCAGTCCTGGATTCTGTTTTATTTATCAACCCAATTCCACACCAGCTTCTAGATTAAACTTCACCACGCTCCCACATCCGGAGGAATGCCCGGTGCTGAACTCCTGCCTGTCCCTCAGCAGGAAAGAAGAAACATAAGGAAATTCAAAGATCTCAGGCAGGCAACTCTCCAGCTCACTGTTCCCTAGTGAAAAGCGAGCACAGTAAACACAGGCCTCTCCACAAGGTAGGTCTGTGCCTATCCCCAGCTCAAAACAAATGTCTGTCAAGCAACAAATCCAAAACTGAGAAGTTTCGAGTCACTTCAAAGAAAAACCAACCCAGAAACACCTACTTCCTACAGCAGGAAAGAATTGTAAAACTACAGCTGCGACTTCCCTAAAACCAAACCAAACTGAAAAACCAGACGCAGTCAACCCAGGCAAGGCCCAGAATGGGTTTCAAGAGCTCCCATGTCCCGAAAGTGGGGCAGATTTTGCTTTAATTGGATGTACAAAGTGAAAGACAGGAAGAAACACTGTTCTGCAGACAGAACTGTGGGACAGATACGTTAAAAGCTGCCTCCAGAAAGCCCAGGGCAGGGAGTGGAAGCAGCAGCAAGTCCTAAACCCTTGTTCCTACACCAGGCCAGAAGTCCAGATCAGCCCAGGGAGCTCTGAAAACATCCACTGATCCTGACAAAAATCTGCTTTTCCTACCTGGATTCCCAGCCACAACTCCAAAACATCCAACTTCAAAGGCATCCCAGCAGCAGAGCAGTTTGATCTGGGCTGCTGAGGCTGATCAAGCCTTTCAGCACTGGGGGCTGTCAGAATTCAGGGAACAACTCCGACACAACCAGACAGATCCAGGGTCTATTTTTGGCACTGCAAATGCCAAAAGCTCCCTCACCTTCAGCCCCACTGAGCTAAACACACACAACTGTCCCCAGTGTTTGTCAGACCACACTTTAATAACCTTATATTTAACCTGATGTGGAAAACTAAATTGGAGCCAGCACATTGCAGCTTCTGAAGCATTAAAATTAGAAACAGGCACTTGCTCCCACAGCTTGCAGATTGAATAAATTGGGAAGAAACTGCAGTGATATATGAGAAAAAAAAATTGAAACTGTTGGCTCTTTTGTGCCCAGGAATCCACAGCAGCTTGCCAAAATTGTGCTTTTTTAAGCCCAAAAGTAATAATTACTAATAAGAAATAACGAGAAATAAAAAAGAATAAAAACATAATCCCAAAGAAGTGTTAGTAGAAGGTGTTTAACAAAATCACAGTAAAATTATAAAGAAAAGTAAGCCAAAGGGTGATGGCAGAGCTGAAGGAGTTACTGATATAAATGGTATAAAAATTACACAATTCATTACATAAATGCAGCCCAGTATTTTCAGGCATTTTTAAAATGTCAGTGATAACAAAGGAATGTGAACCAGATCCTATTGACTCTTCAGCAGATCCTGTTTACAGCCAGGAGTGCCACTGGGAATGCTTTGGGATAGCTGAGCTTTTTCCCAAAATAATGAACCTAAAATAACAACTGAAAATGTGTTAGGCAATGCTTCTGCAGCCTGACATTTAATTTACATCTGTGTACTGCACTTTTAAAAGTGGTATTGCCAGTCACTCTCAAATCCAAGCTGAGTGAAATTCATCAAGAACTGGATGTTCTCAACAGTTCCCAAAAAAAGCCAGCATCCATCATTATTCTAATTCGCCCAAGACTGAAACATTCAGGAATTGTCTCTCAGCCACTGGAATGCTGGGACACACAAGGATTTCCTGGGGCTGCAATACAGGAGACTCAGAAATCCATTCCCTCCACTTTTCAGTTTGGATGGACTTTTATGGAATATAATAAAGGTGAGAACCAGGCAATGGAGTCAGGGAAAAGCAGGAGGAGGAAGAGCAGGACGAAAATTGGAAGAAGTCCCAAAGCTGGTTGTGTATTAAAGATGCAGCATGAAGCCGAGGCGTACAATAAATGGGAAACAGGGGATGGATAAATAAACTGGGAAAAGGAGGTGGATGAGGGCAGAGAAGGAAAAGCAGGAATTCAGCGAAGCTCAGGAAGTTATACATGATCTGGAAGTGCAGGAGAATAAGGAAGTTCTACAGCAGAGTGACACAGATTAAATGAGGGGGCGGAGCAACGGAAATGGGATTGGTTCCTCAAATACTACAGGCAAGGGAGAATCCCAGCAGGATCCAGGATAGAAAGGAATCCAGATTATGGGGAGAAGTCACAGATTATAATTTATATCCTGTACCCCTCCAAAAACGGATGAACACCATGGGCAGGGAAAAGTCAGGAGCTGGAATCTGAAGAAGGAACAGAAGAAGAACGTGTCACTATTGGAAAAGCTCTCCCTCTTTGGGGTGAAGTGGAACTGGGGGCTCTGAAGTGACCCAGAGCAGATTCCCATCAGCCCAGGGAAAACCCACAGGGGGTGAGTGCCAGGGCCCTCCCTACACAAGGGAAAAGGACACCAAGGCACTGAAGTAATCTCTGAACAGATTAGTTAATGTGTATCTAAAGCTACAAAGCTTCAGAGATACAAATCACCTCCAACAACCCCCCTGAAAAACAAGACAAAGTGTTCCAACACAGAGCAGCCCAGGAAATGGCTGCACCTGTCACAGGTGACCTCCTGCCGTGTCAGTTATCCCAGCTGGGAACAAGGAAACTCCATCTGGAGCTGTCCCTGCATTCCAGTTCCACACACAGTCACATTCCATTTCTTTCTAGGCTCCAGTTCCAACCTGAAATTGCCCAAATCCAACCCAAAGTAGCTGCGAGAACACCACTGATCCCATTTCTGGATGTGCAGGATGGCCGGGCTTCCCTGGTTTGTGCTAGCAGGGATTGAAGCCTCAGTGAGGGAGAACACATGATTTGTGATAGTTTTTTCCCCTAAAATAAAAAAATCCAATTTTGGGTATTATAAATAATTATGTTCTTGTTTGGTAAACCTTCACCACGCCAGAAAGAACACCTTTAACTTGTATAATGAACACGCAAAACACCAACGTGCAATCACACCAGGCTCTGTAAATCAATCAAACTGGCACAACCATCACCACTGCTAACATCCAAGTTTTACACTGCACCAGAAAGGATTCTGAAAGCATTTCATTAAATTAGAATTTAACTGTATGTGAAGACATAAAAATTGACTTGTTTCTTTTTTTTGTTTGCGGCTATTTACAAATTGCCGAGGCACCTGGAACTTTATTTTCAGTTACATACACGCTTCAAATGTGCATAATGTGTTTTAATTTGTAGGGAATTTCTTGCAAGATGCGCAAATCGGAAATGTGTTTGTCTGTTAGTGGTCACCTTCCTGTGCAGCACAGATTTATTTGCAAGGAACATAAATATTAAAAGTGTATTTTTTGTAAATTAGCGCTTAGCTGCTCTAGCACGAAGTTTTTTGTACCAAATGCATTTATACGTATATAGAACTTTTGGTCCTACGGAGGTGACGCAACCAGCAGAGGCTCAGCAGACACAACCCTGGACAAACAACTCCCGGAGACAAACGTGAATTTCACAGGAGCCGCACGTGTCACTCCACGCCCGACATTAATCCCCGCAAACCCGTGACCGAGCAGAGCCGTGCTGGGAACACGAACTCTTGGGGTGCGCAGCGAGAGCCGCCCCCGCGGTGCCGCGGCCGGGCGGGATCCCCGGGAGCGGGGGCGGCCCGGCCCGGGAGCGGC
>VZRS01000740.1:7674-23256 GCA_013398055.1 Ifrita kowaldi
GTTGGGCAAACCTTGAAAGTATCAGTATCTTGTGGCTTCCTCTGGATTAGTGAAATGCTCTTATAACCATATTGGAGCTGGTGGCATGGAATAACAAGGGGAACTATGAAATGTTGGTATGCTCAAGACTTTTGTGAATTAGTATTTGTGCCGTGTTTTCTGCAGTTTTAATGAAGTGGAGGAAGCTGGGACACTCTTAAAAACTTAGGGATGATTTTGACTTGTACACCTGTGAATTTATTCAGTGGATGATTGTTCTGTGTAACTGCAGGTCCAGCCCTTGTCCAGAACTTGCCATCAGCTGTGCAGACCCTGTGTGAGTCCTGGAACAACATCCACACCAACGAGTTCCCCAACATCGGCTCATGGGTGAGTCCAGCCTCAGGGCCTGGCCTGGTGGGACTGCAGCTGCAGGAATTGCTGGGAATGGGGGCACTGTGTGGCTCTGTCCCAGATCCAGGGCTCTGATGTGTGTGTGTGTCTGTCCCTCCCCAGCGCAACGCCTTTGCCAACGACACCATCCCTGCAGAAAGCTACATCAGCGCCGTGCAGGCCGCCCACCTGGGCACCCTGTGCAGCCAGAGCCTGCCCCTGGCAGCCTCCCTCAAGCACACCCTGCTGTCCCTGGTCAGGCTCACCGGGGATCTCATCGTGTAAGTCAGGCCTTGTGTTACATTGGGGTTCCATGCACTGCTGGGTGCTTAGGTCTGTGTCCTCCAGGGCTGACTTCAGGCTGTGTCTGTGCAGCACTTACTGACCTGCTGCTGGTTCTGACCTGAACCTTCCAGTTCACAGTTCCAAATAATAAATGAATAACAGACAGTCTTTCTGTCTTCGTGTAAAATCTCCAAGAGTCAAGCTCCCTGAGAGAAACCTTTTTGTCAAATACGGACTCGAAGAAACTGGGATGTAAACTGACACAATACGGACCTAATTAATTCATTTGTCAAGTTTTTAGTGTGTAAAGAAAAGGGAAATGCCATTTTTTTTCCAGGGACTTAGTCTAAAATACTCTGAAACCAAAAAGTAGTTGTTGACACTGCAAACAAGCCCAAAAGCCACAATATGTGACAGGGGGACTGTCTAGGCAGATGTTGTTGCTGTATATATGCAAAAGTAACATGTAGAATTTTCCAAAGGAGAAGTGTTTTTCTGAGGGGGAAATGGCTGGGCCAGTGTCTTTATCCCACCTTTCTAAAAATGGTTTCATCACTGACTTGCATCCGCAGTTGCGTCTCACTTCATGTGAATTCTGGTTTCCAGTGGGGACCTTCTGGGATATGTCATGCAGAGAATTAACTTGTGTCCTTTTCTTTTCAAGCTGGTCAGATGATCTGAACCCACCCCAGGTGATTCATTCCCTGCTGCCCCTCCTTCTGGAGACCAGCACAGAGAGTGTGGCAGAAATCAGCAGCAACTCCCTGGAAAGGATCTTGGGCCCTGCAGAGTCCGATGAGTTCCTGGCACGTGTTTATGAGAAGTTGATCACAGGGTGCTATAACATCCTGGCCCATCACTCTGACCCAAACAGGTAACAAAGCTGTGTGCAAGGACTGGCTACAGCAGTGTTGCTTCTGGAACAGAAAAAATGAGTTTATCTGTTGAAAGCTTCTCTACTTGTATACTGTAAATATGAGATATTTTATTCACATTACCAGAATTGTGGAGAGGGGGTGAGAGCAAGAGAGAATGGGGAGGAGTAACACTAGAAGAGACTTAAATTGTAAAAAGAGCAGCTCTTTGTAGCAATTTGTGTGTGAGGTGTCTGAAAGGTCTGGATTATTCTAGAGTTCTGACTGGGGCTTCCCTTAGAGCATCATGTGTCCCTTTGTTCTGAACTTGGTGGATTTATTTGTGTTTATGTAAAGTTGTTCATCGATTGTTTTTCTCCTGTCTCTTGGAAGAAGAGCTACTTTCAATTGGTGGAAAATTTACTGGAATTGTAATAGCAAAATAGATCACTTCTGGCCTCTCAGAATTGTTGTGATTGTTGAAGTTGTTTCTGTATCTTCCTGTTTGATCCTCACGTATTCGATCCTTATCTATTCCTCTTCTAATCCTCAGTGGCCTGGATGAGTCCATCTTGGAGGAATGTTTGCAGCATCTGGAGAAACAGCTGGAGAGCAGCCAGGCCAGAAAAGCCATGGAGGAATTCTTTTCAGAAAGGTGAAGTCACCGTGGAAGTTGTAGCCCAAGGACTTCATTTCTCATCCTTTTTCTGTTAGCTTGTCACTGTAGACACCAAGGTGATGTTAATGCCATTGTGCAGGAAAATACAGACTCTGTAAAGCCAGGATATCCTTCAGGCAGTGCAGGAGAGTGGGAAGAGACTCTGGGGGGGAGAGGACCTGGGTCTTTGTCCAAATCAAATACTCAGCGAGTCCTCGCAGCCATGATGAGTGGGGAACCTTGCGAGAGGATTGTTCTGTACAGCAGCTTTCTGAGAGATGCTGCTCCATAGGGCGCTTACAGACCAAGCTGCAAAATCCCAGATTCTCTCAGTGCTTCTGTGGGGCCTCAGGTTGGTAATTTTAAGGGTGGAGGTGGGGGGTTGGCCTGACTTCGAATCCTGAAGACAAATTGTGCTGGCAGCAGCCTAGAACAGCTGTGATAGAAACTGCCTAGCACACCCACAGTGTTCTGAGCGTGAGGTGAAGGAGAGGAAAGGCTTTCTCCATCAGAAAGCTGACCTTTGCCTGTTTTTTCTCTCTACTTGTTCAACAGTTCAGAATGAAAGCTGCCTGGTGGCTGTACAGTGTTAGTATGGAAGGGAAAGATAGGCAAGAAAATCTTGACTTTTGGTTTGGAAACCAGTTCAGGCCCTTTTGTGACTTGATATGTGGAGACCTCTGAAATGCTACTGAGGAGCCCATTCATGAGTTTTGGTCTGAGCTGGGTTTGCTGTTTGGCTGAAAGCAATTTCTGTGGTTTGGCTGCTGAGCAGTGTTAACACAAACTCCTGCCAGTCTGAAACGTGAGGGCAGAGACAAGTGCAGCCAGTGGAAAAGGGGAATGGGCTGCTTTTTACAAAGCTGATTTAATTCCCCCCTCTGTGCAGTGGAGAACTGGTGCAGATCATGATGGCAACGGCCAACGAGAACCTCTCGGCCAAGTTCTGTAACAGGGTGCTGAAATTCTTCACCAAGCTCTTCCAGCTGAGTAAGTGCTGCTGGGATCTCCTCCATCCTGCCTTTCCCACTTCACACTGTTCTTGTATTGTCTGAGATCGGGAGGAAGCTGTGGGAGGGAGTGGGGTCGCAGCTCCACGCCTTCAAGGAAAGCCATTTTCACACGTGTTCATTGGAGCATCTGTCACTTACAGTCACTTTCCCCGCAGCTGAGAAGAGCCCCAACCCCAGCCTGCTGCGCCTCTGCGGCTCCCTGGCTCAGCTGGCCTGTGTGGAGCCCGTGAGGCTGCAGGCCTGGCTGACCAGGATGACCATGTCCCCACCCAAGGACTCGGACCAGCTGGACGTGGTGCAGGAGAACAGGCAGCTGCTGCAGCTCCTGACAACTTACATAGTTCGGGAGAACAGGTAAAGCACAGCCTTGGTCCTGGCTTGTGTGTGCTGTTCTTGAGAGGTGCAAATTTCGTGTGAGTTGCTGCTGATTCTTTGTGGTACCCGTGTGAAACTCTCCTCTTTTTGCTCAGCCAAGTGGGGGAAGGCGTGTGCACTGTTCTGCTCAGCACCCTGATACCAATGGCAACGGAGATGTTGGCCAATGGGGATGGCACGGGCTTTCCTGAGCTGATGGTCGTCATGGCAACTCTGGCCAGTGCAGGACAAGGGGCAGGACACCTCCAGCTTCATGGTGCTGCTGTTGACTGGCTGGGCAGATGGTAAGGGTGAACTCTGCACTGCTGATGCTTCATTTGTGGGGTGTTTTTTATTTCTTTCCTGGTTTTTTGGGGACAGAAATTTGTGTTTTCAGATACTCCGTTCTCTGTTAGTTTACTGTTTGTTGTTTGAACTGTGAAGTTTCTGAGGGAGGCTGATTTGTGTCCATCTGTTCCAAACAATCACAGTTTTTCTTTCTTTTTTTTCTACTCTGGATGGTTGAATTACTGCATTTATACGTTCCTGTTGTTAATCTAAAGCAAACTGAATGCTGGAAGCTGTTTGTCAGAACTGAGTTTATACTTCCCAAAGGCTGTCAGCTGCAGCGAGGGGTTTTGGGCTTCCCATCCCTGGAAGTGTCCAAGGACAGGGCTTGGAGCAAGCTGGGATAGTGGGAGGTGTCCCTGCCCATGGCTGGGGGTGGGACGGGATGGGTTTTAGGATCCCACCCATCCTAAACCATTCTGTAGTAACTCCCACTTTTGTGTTGCAGTAAGAAATACCTGTCTCAAAAGAACGTGGTGGAAAAAATGAATGCCAACGTCATGCAAGGGAAGGTAAGACCTGTGCTGGTGCTTCACTTGCAGGAATGAATCCCAGGCACGAGTTCAGCTGGCCTGGCTTGGTTTCATGGTTTCATGGAGGGAGGGACTGTCCTGTTTGCATGCCCTGTAGCTGCTGTTGTGGGATGTGAGCGTTGCCTCTGATTTTCCTTTTTCCTTCCCTTGTGCTCCCCAGCACGTGACTATCCTGGAGTGCACGTGCCACATCGTGTCCTACCTGGCCGACGTCACCAACGCCCTGAGCCAGAGCAGCGGGCAGGGCCCCAGCCACCTGTCTGTGGACGGGGAGGAGAGGGCCATCGAGGTGGACTCCGACTGGGTGGAGGAGCTGGCTGTGGAGGAGGAGGACTCTCAGGCTGAAGACTCGGTAGGCAATGCTGCAAAGAACACGAGGCTTTATTTTGCACCTCCCGGATCACTCAGTTTATAAATGGAGATTTTGCTGTTATTCCTGATGTGAGACTGAGTGAAGAACACTACTTGTCAGGTCTGGAGGAGAGGATCTGTCATTGCTGCCCAGATCTCTTGGCTTTGTGATGTCAACAAAAGTTAAATATTTATTTTTTTAATTAAAAAAAGGAAGAAATGGAGTAAAATGGGTTTGTTCCTACTGGTTGGTTTGTCAATTATTAGTTTTTGTAGGAGCAAGCAACTTAGTTAAAAGTTGTAAGTGCTGTGGGGTGGTGAAAGAAAAGCTGTTAGAATGTGTTCCTTTTTTTTTTTGTATCAAATTTTTATTACTGTTTCTTTTTCTTGTTAACCATTTCATGTTACTACAATGTGTCACCATCTCCTCCCTCCATGTGGTTTGATTCCAGCTGCCTCCTTCTAGCTCAGTGTTGCTAAAACTTGCTATTCCTAAAAGCACATTTGGGGAGTTTATTCTGTACATGTACTTCACTGTAGCTGCAGTTATAACACCTTCCTAAAACAATTTTCTTCTGGATAGGATGAAGATTCTCTCTGTAATAAGCTCTGTACCTTCACCATCACACAGAAGGAATTCATGAATCAACACTGGTAAGAATCTCAAGCTTGTGTTCAGAGTTTCAACCTGGTGTTTCTGGCCATTGGGAAGGAAACCAGTGTAGTTTATGAGCCTCAAGGCACTGCCTGTTAAAACTCACCTGGCTTATTTTGGGCAGGTACCACTGTCACACTTGCAAGATGGTTGATGGGGTTGGTGTTTGCACAGTTTGTGCTAAAGTTTGTCACAAGGATCATGAGATTTCTTACGCCAAGTACGGATCCTTCTTCTGTGACTGTGGAGCCAAGGAGGATGGCAGCTGCCTGGTAAATTCTTTATGTCTTCAGATTTTCAAGTCCTTTGCAATTTTCTGTTCTGCAGTAAGTTATGTCAGGATTTGAGTTTGCAGGAGTGCTAAGACTTGAAGGCTTTGACTTTATAATGAACCCTCGGAATTTTCAGCTCACCTGGAAATCAATTTTTTTGCACCAAATAAGGGCATTGGCAAATCTGTGTCCATATGACTCCTGGGATTCCACCTGCCTTTACAGAATTTGCTGCACAGCAAAGAGCACCTTTTCCCATGTTTTCCACTAGCAGCAAACGAAATAATTGTATCTTAAATATGGAAATTTTTTAATCCTTGGGTGGACAGTCACATGCAGGATGTTATTTCTTTAGAACTGTGCTCTAATTGCTGCTCTTACAATCTGTATTCACTTCATCAGTAGCCAGGTTGAGCCTGGTTTGGGCTTTGAGCATCACTCTGTCATTCCCAGGCGCTGGTGAAGAGAACTCCCAGCAGTGGGATGAGCTCTACCATGAAGGAATCGGCCTTCCAGAGCGAGCCCCGCGTGCCCGAGAGCGTCATCCGCCACGCCAGCACGTCCCCTGCCGAGAAGGCCAAGGTCACCATCAGCGAGGGCAAGGGCCCCGACGAGGAGAAGCCCAAGAAGAGCAGCCTGTGCAGAAACGTGGAGGGCTGTCGAGAGGAGCTGCAGTCCCAGGTATAATTGTCAGCTGCTGAACAGAGATGGGTTATGATGAGGATCTTGGGCAGGCTGGGTTGGTTATCAGCTGAGTTGTTTGATTTTTATGATGAGAGGGGTCATAAAGGGGCGTCAGGCTTTAAAAAGCATTTGATGATGCTCCCGTCAGGAGCATCCTGTTCCTCATTTGCCTGATCCATTTGTTTCTTGTAGGCGAACTTCTCTTTTGCCCCTTTGGTGCTGGAGATGCTGAATTTCCTGATGGATGCCATCCAGGTCAACTTTCAGCAAGCTTCAGCCATGGGGAGCAGCAGCCGTGCCCAGCAGGCTCTCAACGAGCTCCACACTTTGGACAAATCAGTAGAAATGACAGATCAGTTGATGGTACGGAACAAAAGGAATTAACAGAGTGTGGATGGGGGGAGCGGCTTTCAAACAGAGACATTCCAGTGACACCCTTTGGATGCTTTCCCTGGCTCAGGTCCCAACCCTCGGCTCTCAGGAAGGCGCCTTTGAGAACGTGCGCATGAACTACAGCGGGGACCAGGGCCAGACCATCCGGCAGCTGATCAGCGCGCACGTGCTGCGGCGCGTGGCCATGTGCGTGCTGTCCTCGCCCCACGGCCGCCGCCAGCACCTGGCTGTGAGCCACGAGAAGGGCAAGGTGAGCCCCCTGCGTGGAACCTGGGCTCCTGAGGGAAAGGGAACAGTGCTGGAGATGCTGGGCTCCTGAGGGAAAGGGAACAGTGCTGGGCTCCTGAGGGAAGGGGAGCAGCACTGGAGCTGCTGAGCTCCCAAGGGAAATGGAACAGTGCTGGGCTCCTGGGGGAAATGGAGCAGTGCTGGATCCACTGGGCTCCTGAGGGAAATGGAACAGTGCTGGATCCCTGGGTTCCCAAGGGAAATGGAATGGAGCCGGAGCCACTGGGTTCGTGAGGGAAATGGAACAGTGCTGGAGCTGCTGGGCCTCCTGAGGGAAAGGGAACAGTTTCCTGGGTTCCCAAGAGAAGTGGAACAGTGCTGGAGCTGCTGGGTTCCCAAGGGAAGGAGAACAGTGCTGTGCAACAGGCAGGACAGTGGTTTGTTCTNTGGGCTCCTGAGGGGAAAGGGAACAGTGCTGGAGCTGCTGGGCTCCTGAGGGAAAGGGAACAGTGCTGGGCTCCTGGGGGAAATGCAACAGTGCTGGAGATGCTGGACTCCTGAGGGAAATGGAACAGTGCTGGGCTCCTGGGGAAAATGGAACAGTGCTGGAGATGCTGGGTTCCTGGGGGAAATGGAACAGTGCTGGAGCTGCTGGGCTCCTGAGGGAAAGGGAACAGTGCTGGAGATGCTGGGCTCCTGAGGGAAAGGGAACAGTGCTGGGCTCCTGAGGGAAGGGGAGCAGCACTGGAGCTGCTGAGCTCCCAAGGGAAATGGAACAGTGCTGGGCTCCTGGGGGAAATGGAGCAGTGCTGGATCCACTGGGCTCCTGAGGGAAATGGAACAGTGCTGGATCCCTGGGTTCCCAAGGGAAATGGAATGGAGCCGGAGCCACTGGGTTCGTGAGGGAAATGGAACAGTGCTGGAGCTGCTGGGCCTCCTGAGGGAAAGGGAACAGTTTCCTGGGTTCCCAAGAGAAAGGGAACAGTGCTGGAGCTGCTGGGTTCCCAAGGGAAGGAGAACAGTGCTGTGCAACAGGCAGGACAGTGGTTTGTTCTGCCCATCCTGAGATCTGGTGTGAAGCGTTGCGCAGCGTAGGCGAACGTCTCGTAGGAAAAACTCTTCAGGGAAAAAAGCTTCTGCAGCAGGAGCAGTGAGAAAGCTCACTGCCATCACCCACCTCACTGCAGCCACGTGAGAGGAGGTTGGAGTCAGGTGGTGTCCCTGACTCAGTGAAAGGACAAGGGGAAATGGCCTTAAGGTGTGCCAAGGGAGGTTCAAATTAGTTACTATAAACACAGATTTGACTGCAAGAGTGGTCAGGCATTGGAATAAGTTGCCCAGAGAGGTGGTGGAGTCACCAACTCTGGAGGTGTTCAAGAGGTGTCTGGACATGGCACTTGGGGATGTGGTTTAGGGGTGATCATGGTGGTGATTGGACTCAGTGATCTCGTGGATCTCTTCCAGCCTTGATGATTCTGTGGTTCTGATTCTGTAACTGGGATCTGGAGTTGAAATGCCTGACTCCCTCAGTTACAAAGTCACATAACCAGGTTCATTCTGTGGTTCTGATTCTGTAACTGTGGGATCTGGAATTGAAATGCCTTATTCCCTTCAGTTACAAAGTCAGATAACCAGGTTCATTCTGTGGTTCTGATTCTGTAACTGTGGGATCTGGAATTGCAATGCCTTATTTCCCTCAGTTACAAAGTCACATAACTGAGTTCATTCTGTGGTTCTGATTCTGTAACTGGAATCTGGAATTGAAATGCCTGACTCCCTCAGTTACAAAGTCACATAACCAGGTTCATTCTGTGGTGCAGATCACAGTGCTGCAGCTCTCAGCCCTGCTGAAACAAGCCGACTCCAGCAAAAGAAAACTGACCCTCACCCGCCTGGCATCTGCTCCCGTCCCCTTCACTGTGCTGAGCCTGACTGGGAATCCCTGCAAGGAGGACTACCTGGCTGTGTGTGGGCTCAAAGTAAGTGCCTGCCAAACCCCTTCCCAGGGAGCTGCAAACATCAGCTCAAAGCCAGCTGTGTTTGTTTCCTCCGAGGAGTTAGCACAGAGCTGCCTCCAAAGTTGCGTCACTAATTTAGCTCCCGATTCACTTTCTTGCTAGATAGATGAGGTAAAAGAAGCAGGACCTGTATGAACAATATAATTAATGAGACAGTGCCTTGAAATAGTATTTCTTAGTGTATTTAGGCTGATTTGGTTTTAAGAGAAGAGCCAAGGTTTAGTCATGTCAAACTTAGTGTGTTATAACTAGTCTGTAACTATTAGTGTTCTTTGGCAAGGACTCCTCTTCTTTGTATTCTCCCAAATTTAGATTCAGCTTTCCCAGTGCAGAATCTACAGATGTGTTATTTAGCTGAGAAAAAGCTGCACTCTCTGTGGGGTTTTTTTGGTTTTTTTCTTTTCAAACTTTCATGTAATCTATTTTTAATGCAGGAAATTTAGCTTTAGATTCTCTGAATCATTATTTGCCCTGAGAGAAATGCTGACTTTTAACTCCATTCTTGGCTTCAAATGTTCATAAACATTTTGTTCTTATATTCGACCAATTTTCTTCATTACTCCAGGATTGCCACGTGTTAACGTTCAGCAGCTCTGGATCAGTCTCTGATCATTTGGTGCTTCATCCCCAACTGGCCACTGGGAATTTCATCATCAAAGCCGTGTGGCTGCCAGGATCTCAAACAGAGCTGGCCATTGTCACTGCAGACTTTGTGAAGGTATATCTGGTCATGAGCTATTGATGATACAGCTGCTGTCAGACATCAGAGTCTGCATCCTTGTGGAGCTGCATGTGGGAGAATGCGATAATATTCTTAGAAACATAAATTTGGGATTTAGAAACATTTGGGATTCTTAGAAACATAGATTTTGGATTTTTGGGCTGTTCTTGCAAGGAAAAGCAAAACCAAAGAAGTCAAAGAGCAAAACCCCAAACTGCAACATCTCATAGGGATTCCCTCATCTCAGCTCTTGTCCATTTGCACTGTTTTGTTAATTACTGCCTTGATAATCGTTGTAGTTAATTATTTCCTTGGTTCTTCCCACAGATTTACGATCTCTCAGTAGACGCCTTGAGTCCGACTTTCTACTTCCTCCTGCCGAGTTCCAAAATCAGGGATGTCACTTTCCTGTTCAACGAGGAGGGGAAGAACATCATAGTGATCATGTCCTCTGCTGGGTACATCTACACACAGCTCATGGAGGAGGCCAGCAGTGCCCAGCATGGGCCCTTCTATGTCACCAATGTGCTTGAAGTCAATCACGAGGACCTGAAGGTGCTGGTGACTTCCCTTTCTCTCTTCTTTTGCATCTTCCATTTGAAAGCAGAAGTTTCCTTCTTTTTTTTCCCTTCTCCTTTTAAGCCCCCCTGATCTAGATCAAGGAGCTTTCTCATTCCTCTAAAGAGAGAAATATCCTTACAGTAAAAGGAGGTGGGGGTGAAAATTAAACCCCTTGATCCTTTCATCTAGAAAATGGAGCATGTTTTCTGTGGCTGGCTCTGAAGTTGTGCCCAGCAGGATTTCTCAGCAGGGAGATGGCTTCAGAGCAGTGCTGCTCTCGGAGCGAGGCACTCCAAAGGTGCAGGAGCAGAAGGGATAAATCACCGTTGCTGGGGCTGCAGAGCTGGAGTGAACCTTTGTCTCTAGTCGTGGGGGTGACCTTTAAAATCTCTCAAGTGTTTTTACCCCAGCCTGCTTCAAAACAGGAATAAATGGGAAGGAGGCCCTCAGGAAGGTCTTTTATGAGCTGGGAGTACAGGGAATGCTCCATGTGAGACTGTCACACGGCACTGAGGCTCGCAGCTGCGGGAGCTCAGGGTGTTACCTACAGCCTCCGGGTGTGCAGGCTCAGCATCCCCTTCCAGAACCTTTGAAGTGTCTGATGGATAAGTTCACCCAGGAGTTCAGCTTAGAAAATTGTCATTTAGGGCTCTGTTCTCTCGCTGCTGGGGAGGAGGGGCGGCTTTGGGAATAATTCCGTCATAAATTTAAAAGCGTGGCAGAGTGTTTGGGGACATTTGTGTTTATGTTAAATGTTGGCATTTCTCTGGATCCCCAGGACAGCAATGGCCAGGTGGCAGGAGGAGGGGTGTCAGTCTATTACTCCCACGTGCTGCAGATGTTGTTCTTCAGCTACTGCCAAGGCAAATCCTTCGCAGCCACCATCAGCCGGGCCAGCCTGGAAGTGCAGCGGCTCTTCCCAATTAACATCAAGAGGTGAGGATCCCGGGGGAGACCCCCTGCGTTTTTATTTCTTTTCATTATTAATAAATACTGCTTTTTATTACACATTCCCAGCTCTGAATGGCCAAACCTCGCGGTGAAAATTCCCTGTTGGCCGATGATTTCTTGCTGCTTTTCGTGGTCCTTCTGTCCTAATGAACTTGGATGATCCTTGTGGGTCCCTTCCAGCTCAGGAATTCCATGATATCCCAGTTGCAGGATGATTAGAAACCAAAGCTGGCTGTTTCAGCAGTGGGCCACGCATGCATGTTGTCTTCCCAGCAGGATTTCAGAGCAGAAAGGTGTCTGCAGAGCAGTGGAGCTGCACAGAGGGAGCTGCTCCTGGTGCAGCCGCTGGAGCTGACGGCATTATTGGCCCTGGCCGTGCAGGAAGCCTTTGTTTCCTGTGGGCACCACTGCTGCAGTGCACCCCGTGCATTGTGTGTCTTAAGGCTGGTTTTCAGACTCCCTTGGGGGAAACCAATGCCTTGCTCTATGAATGTGGCAAGAAAAAGCCAGTTCTGTTGTGTTTTCTGCTACACGGTGCTGAGCACGCAGGCCACAGACTCTTCACCGGCCTGACAAAAAGCCACTGTCACGAGTGGGCTCTGAGGGAGGATCAAGTTCCAAGAGCTCCTGAACTCCAGTCCAGTTTGGCTTAGTCTTTTTGCACTATTTTCACTTTTTCCAGTGAGCAGTCACACATACTCTCCTGCATTGACTTCTGCTTATTGCTGCTGGGTGTGCTGAAACCTGGAACTGTTCATCTGTTCAGATGAAAAGATTGCTGAAAGCCATTTATAAATTGTCTCCTTGATTTGGGGCATAAAAGGCAACACTAAGCAAGTTTTTCCTCGAGTTTGCAGGGTAGGGATCAGGGCTGAGAACTGGGATGCTCGTGCCTTCTGTCCACTCTGGTGACTGTGTGAGGTTTCTCACCTGTAAACCAGACACTGTTCATGGATGCAGTGCTTGAATCCCTGCTCAGGACGAAGCTTTAACTGACTTGTACATGGTGAAATTTGCATGGTTTTGCTTGTGCTGCTCTTTAAATGAACATCATTGTGCTTATGTGCTTCGTCTCTTGCAGTTCCAATGGTGGCAGTAAGACTTCTCCAGCCCTGTGCCAGTGGTCTGAGGTGATGAACCACCCTGGCCTGGTGTGCTGTGTCCAGCAAACCACGGGTGTCCCACTGGTGGTGATGGTGAAGCCGGACACCTTCCTCGTCCAGGAGATTAAGACTTTGCCAGCCAAAGCAAAGGTCAGTCAGAATTCCCTGTATTTTTGACACTTAAAATTTGGTTTCTTGTTCTATCAACCAGATCTCCAGTCTTGGCAGCTTTTCTAATGCAACGAGTTTGTTCTTGAAGCAGGATTTGCCAAGTCCTTGCCTTGCCTTGCAGATCCAGGACATGGTGGCCATCCGTCACACGGCCTGCAACGAGCAGCAGAGGACCACCATGATCCTGCTGTGTGAGGATGGCAGCCTGAGGATCTACATGGCCAACGTGGAGAACACGTCCTACTGGCTCCAGCCCTCTCTGCAGCCCAGCAGTGTCATCAGCATCATGAAACCCGTCCGCAAGCGCAAGGCAGCCACCATCAGTAAGGACTCCTCATGTGGCCTTTGTAACTAATGGAGATGTAAAGACTGATCAGCATCATCTAAATACTGTAAACATTCACCTCTGACAGTTACCTAAGCACTGGCTAAGTGGGTAAAATGTTCCATAGATGTACATAGAAATACTTTCCGAAGGAGGCGACTTGTTTCTGCAGGTTTTTAGCCACAGCTTTGCCTGTTTTGAGTATCTTTGGTCATAAACATCTCTTTCCCCTTCTAGCAACTCGCACATCCAGCCAGGTGAACTTCCCCATTGACTTCTTTGAGCACAACCAGCAGCTCACAGATGTGGAGTTCGGGGGCAATGACCTGCTGCAGGTGTACAATGCCCAGCAGATAAAGCACCGGCTCAATTCCACGGGCATGTACGTGGCCAACACGAAGGTAGGTGGGGCAGTCTGGGGACTCTTTTGGGCTTCTGGATGACTTTATTGTTCGTGTTGACACCATGCCTGGCCTTAAGGAGTCTGCTTTGTTCAAATAACCCTGCACAAACACCATAATTCAGTAAACAGTGCAGGCACCTCTGCACAGACTCCTTGGCTTCAGAGAGGATTTTTGAGCTGTGATTTGTTCTCTGCAGCCTGGGGGTTTCACCATCGAGGTGACCAACAACAACAGCACGATGGTGATGACGGGCATGCGGATCCAGATCGGCACCCAGGCCATCGAGAGAGCTCCCTCCTACCTGGAGATCTTCGGCCGCACCATGCAGCTCAACATGACCCGCGCCCGCTGGTTCGACTTCCCCTTCACCCGGGAGGAGGCCTTGCAGGCTGACAAGAAACTCACCATCTTCAGTAAGGCTTTGTGCACTGCTTGGTCTGACTCCCTGATGGATTTGTTTGGGTGGGATGAAGCCGCTTCACCTCACAGCAGGGAGTTTCCGTGATCTGTTTGTTTACCCTGACTTCAAAAGCAGTCTGAGGGGGGAACCTTGAACATTTAATAACTTTATTTATGGCCCAGTTTCTTGCTGCAGTGATTGAATGGTCAGTAGTTGAGCTCAGTGATTTTGTGCTGAGATAGGAGAAGGAGAATGGCCTTGCAAAGGAGATGGCACTGTCAGTGGCTGTGTATTAATGACAGTGTGATTGCTGTCCTGGCCCTGAGAAACGAGGCTGGTTTGTATCCAACAGCAACAGTTTTCTCAGTTTTTAAGAAATTTCTCTCATCCACTACAGTTGGGGCTTCTGTGGATCCTGCTGGAGTCACCATGATGGATTCCATAAAAATTTATGGCAAAACCAAAGAGCAGTTTGGCTGGCCTGACGAGCCCCCCGAGGACTTCCCGTCTGCTTCCGTGAGCAACGTGTGTCCCCCAAACCTCAACCAAGGAAATGGCACTGGGGACACCGAGTCAGCTGCCCCTGTTGCTGCCAGTGGGACTGTCCTGGAGAGGTATTTCCACATCTTTTCTTTTATTTCTCCTTGGAAATGGGTCGTTGTTGTGGCGGGCGCTTGGGAACACCTGTGTGCTTTTCCTAAGTGGGAGAACTGGAGGGGATTAGTGAGTTGTTCTGACTGCCTTACAAAGCATCAACTGAAAGCAGTGATTTTCTTGGTAGGAGGGTTTGTGGTGGCTCTCGGTTGATCTGGAGCAGTAGATGGGTAGATCTGTGTGCATGCTTGTGCTGCCTAGTTCATGTTTCAGCAGTCTCGAGGAGCGCAAAGCAATTTCTGCTGCCTTGGTACCTTCTCTCATTTCAAGCTGGCCCTTTTTCATTATCTAGAGCTCACAAAGGTCAGGCCTCTTTTTAGTTAAGCTCAGTTTTGAGGAGGGCTTTGTGTGTGACCCTGCTTTAGGCTCGTGGTGCCCACCAATTTGCCCTGTAGCCCACGTGCCTCAGGCTGAACTGTTGTGCTGGGGAAAGTGTTTGGTTTTCCCCCATATCCCTGCTGAGAGCCAAACCCCAAGGGTGGCCTGGACATACATTTAGTGAATAAATAGAGCTCGTGTTCATTCTTCTATCCACACTGTGTTTTCCTTTGAGCTCATACACTCTGTGTCATAAGGGTTGTAGAAAGCAGCAAGGACAGGAGGGAAACAGCTCAGAGAGGAAGTGGTACTGCTGAAAAATGAGCGTTTTAAAGGATACATGCACTGCTCAGCTGTGAGGAAGTGGTGGTGAAGTTTGTCTGACTGAAATTCTCAGGTGAAGGGTCAGGGCTTGAAGTGCCAGTTAGGCCCAGTCGAGGGACCTGTTCTGCCATCCTTTAATATTTTGTCTAACAGTGCATGGGATTTTCCCTGTGTTTATGTTCCCTTTCCTTCCCTCCTCTGCTGTGACATCCCCACAAGATGTCCCTCTCAGCACAGACATGCTCTCTGGTTTTCCAGAGCAGTGGGATTATATTCTAAAAATCCAGATTAAAAAAACCTATTCTTCGTATTTGGTGTTACCTTCTAAAGGGCCTCTGGAGTAGGAGCAGCTAATGGCAGGCAGGAGGCAGTTTTTCTGTCCAAGTTTGGTGCCTGCACTCGAATTGAAGCCTGGGTGGTGCTTTAAGTGATGCTTTAAGTGGTGCTTGGCTTCTCTGTGTGAGGTGACCTGGCCCCTCTCTGTCTTTGTTTTGCTCCAGACCGTGTGTGCTGCCCAGGTAGAAAGACCCTGCTTAGAATGACGCTCCCCCTGCTTCCTGATTTCCCCATTTAATTTGCCTTTTGCTTAGAATGTGTTCTAGGGAGTTTTTCTGTGAGCTTTACACATTTTT
>VZRS01000742.1:0-42713 GCA_013398055.1 Ifrita kowaldi
GCCCCGGCGTCCCCGAGCCGGCTTCGACAGAGTGTCCCCGGCCGGCATCAGCCAGGAGCCGAGGGACAGGGATGTTCTCGGGTACCCACGCCCGGGGATAAAGGATAACGTGGTTGGAAAGTGCAGAAAGGGAGTCGGTGCGTGTCCTGGGGAACACAGAATCACAGAAACGGTGTGGTTGGGCCATCTGATGCCAGCTCCGTGTGTAAACAGGGTCGTCCCAGAGCACATGGCACAGGGCTGTGTCCAGACGGTTCTTGAATATCTCCGTTGAGGGAGACTCCGCAGCCTCTCTGGTTTCTGTTCCAGTGTGGGTCACTGCACAGTAAAGAAGTTCTTCCTTATATTCAGGTGGAACTTCCCGTGCAT
This sequence comes from Ifrita kowaldi, assembly GCA_013398055.1. Lineage (NCBI taxonomy): Eukaryota > Metazoa > Chordata > Aves > Passeriformes > Cinclosomatidae > Ifrita > Ifrita kowaldi. Next base: position 370 of record VZRS01000742.1, read on the forward strand.
CAAGTTTTGCCCATTGCCTGTGTCCTATTGCTCAACACCACCGAGAAGAGCCCTGCTCCATCTCCTTGGCACCCCCCCTTCAGATATTTATGCACATTGATGAGGGAGAGACCACCTCTCGTCTCCCGTGCCCAGCAAGACCTTCTTTTGAGGAAGTTAAAATATTTAATTGATCTCTAGCTGATAGAATGTCCCATGCTCATCACCATCATTAATGTTTCTGGTATTTGTCCTCAATTCTTGCAGCCAGCAAGACAGTGGCTGCAGACTGTGTGTGTATGTGCACATGAATTATACACGTTTAAAAGGCAACTTGCATTGCTGATACCATTTAGCACAACCTGTCTAATTCACAGCAACCCTCACTTGATGCCATTTTTACTCAATGCAAGCCTCTCCCAGCCTCATCCCTCATCACAGCAAGCACGCCACTCTGCTTCTGCTCAGAAAGGTTCATCTGGAAGTCCTGGCATGTCCCGCAGCCCCAGGGACACGTCTATGCAATCCCTGCAGGAGACCCGTCAGCATGACAAGGCACTGAAGATGTAGCTCCCAGCTGCTGATGCATGGAGAAGGATGAAAAGCTGATTTCACTGTTGGAAGGAAAGAAGAAAGTGAGAAACAAACATGAGCTCAGCACAACATTTGGAAGGGCAACAGCGTCAGGGCTCTGGTGGATCCATAGAGGGAGTCCCAGGCTGTCAGGGATGCTCTGCTGAGACCATCTCAGCTCTCTGCATCCCTTGGTACCCAACCTCTTGGCAAAGAGCGTACCCTCCTGTGCCACAGCCTCAGGGATCACGAGCAGTTATCCCAAATCATTCAAGAATTTGGCCAGTAAAATTCCAAAAGGAAGTTTAAATATAGCTCCAGTGAGCTGTCTGCTGGCCTGGCTGCCTGGCTGGCTCAGTACCTGAACTGCAGTAACCCAGGCCGCACCCTGTGCTCTGTATAGCCCAGTCCCTGCCGTGCCGGGGGTCCCTGCGCTCCTCATGAGCGTGACTTGGGAGCTGCACAACTCCCAGGCAGTCTCCCACCTACACCCTCTCTGGGAGCAGGTCCTTGGGTGGGGAGCACAACGGGGTGAGGAAGGTGGCTGCAGCCCAGTGCTGTCCCTCACCTGTCCCCCAGCCAGGGTGCAGCATTCCAGTTGGGTCCCTTTGGGACGCTGCTCTGCTGCCACGTGAGCGGGAAGGAGCCCGCGGTGGCCGAGAGCCAAAGTGGCTCCAGAGCTGCCAGGCAGGAGGGAGCTGGGCAAGTTTCACCCTCATGAGGTGCCCAGCCAGGCCAAACCCTGGCAGGGTTTCAATCTTAGAAAATAAATGCACAAGCGAGGGGGGAGAGAGGGAAGTGTCCGTGCAAGCTTCCTGCATCAGCCGTAGGGAATATCACCTTGGCAGGTCAGCTCTCAAACACCCATCCTTCATGGGAAGGGAAGCTGAGTGTGCACCACCTCCAGCTGGTGTAAACACACCGGCCATGTCTCTCCCCTTGGTGTCCTCACCTCTGTTGGACCCATCTTCCCCTGCTCTGCCCAGCATCCACGGCACTTGGATATTCTGCTCCTCCCTCCAGGGGCTGGCTGAGAAGCAGCCAGGGAGTCTCCACATTTCTGCAGCACAATTCACTGGGACGAAATCCATCTCTGCTTTCCCCAAATTCAATGGAAGCACCTGACCGGCATCCCCAATCCTGCTTCTCCACCTCATCCTTCAGCCCAGATGTGCCCCTGTGCCTGCCCAGACCAAATCAAGCAGCTCTGGGTGCTGCCTCCCAGCCCTGTGCTGGCCCTGCGCAGGCTCCAAGGAAGCAGTCTCCAGGGAAACTCCTCTGCTGAGCAGTGATTTGGGCAGGAGCTCCCCACCTCCCTTGCTCTGTGTACAACAGCTTATTTATTTCTCCCCGACTGAAGCGTGGCTTGCATATTTATCACAGACAGCCGGCTGCTTTGGTGCTGGCCTGGAGGTTTAAAGACGCTTTGATGGTGGCCATTAATGTCTCTGAGCATCTCTGGGTCTTGCTTGGCTGGACTATCCCCAGCTCCATTTCTGCTGGTCTGGCAAGCTCACCTAGGCTCCCAGCCTTCCCTTTGGGAACAGCTTTAGTTCAGTGGCCTGGAGCAAGGCTGTGCATGGCGAGGAGCACAAAGCAGCCAGTGTGACTGATACGCTCCTTAACTTCACCATCCTGCTTGGCTGGTAGCTCAGCCCCTTTCTCAGGTTCCACTTGCCTAATTTAGTCCAGCGCTGTGGCCACGAGGTCACCGTTAAATGCGTTTCCTGCAGTTTCGCCTTTGCTCTAGTCTGGTCCCAAATGCTGATGAGCGTCTGCAGCACACTCCTGATCACACCTCTTTTCCCTGCATCCAGGGGCTGTGCAGACCTCACAGTCAGCTCAGATTTGAAGTGTGCTTTCCAAGGGAATTTTTTGTGCCCAGCACCTCCAGACCAGTTTGCTTGCTGCCAGTGCTGGTCACGCTGTTCCCTGGTGAGATGCCCAGGCTTTACACGTGGATGGCAGAATATTAAGGCTCAGGCATCTTTAACGCTTTGCAAAAGAGAAAGAGGATTTTGCCAAGGAAAGTCCAAGCTTCCTATCCTGAGTCATATGCTTTGACTTATTTATGTGGTTGTTACTGCTCTGTGAACCCTGCCAGGCAGAAACATTGTCAGGGACAATGCACACAAGGTTGGACTGACTTTCCTGCAGCAGCCCTGCAGTGCTGCCCTCCAGCAAACCCCACTGCCCCTGAGGGGTGTCAAAGTCCTGCTCTCAAGGGACTTGCAAATGCAGCCTGACCATCCAACTGCTGGTGCTCACAGGGAAAAGCTTTTCAAAGGACACCCAGAGCTCATTCCTAGAAGAGAAACATCTTCTCTTTGAGAGCGTGGTATGCTGGTGCAGAACCATTCTCAGGACTCTGGGCCACCATTTACAACTCTGAGACTGAAATGGGAATTTTCAGTTTCAGGAAACCTGACTGTTTCCCATTGAAAAATACTCAGCTTGCCCTGAAGTTGCTCATCAGGATAATTTGACCCAACCTTTTCCATCTGGGTGAGATTCTTTCCCACAAGGCAGTGGAAGCCCAAATTCCAGTCCCAGTGTGCTGCCCCACAGGTGAGTGGGGCTGAGGGCAGGCTGCCAGCACATCCCTGACACCCTGCCATGGCAAGTGCCTCCCAGCCCCAGCAGACACCTATTAGTGGCACATTGTGGCCATCACAAAGGACTCGAGTACTTTTAAAATAAAACAATCAAACCTTTTATTCTACTACTCAAAATACCCACATTTCAAGCTGCTTTAGCTCAGAACCAGAAGAAAATGCCCATTTCTGCAGGTTTCTGCCGGAGAGACCTCCAACATCCCGTTGTTTAACCCAGATTTTAGCCTCTCCTCAGTCTGTGTTTTTAACCCCAGAGCTCCCACCCCTGCTCTGGAGAGAGGGACCATGCACTAAAGCACAACACGCAGCCTCTTCTCCACGTCTGCTGCCAGGGCCCAGGGGTGAGAACACACTGAGTGCTCCCAGACAGTCCCATAGGCTTTTTCTATCTGCAGCCATGTGATCCACAGAGATGGAAGATACTCCCTGGCTCTGAGATTAATTCACTTGGACCCTTCTAGCAAAGCATATGAACGATCAGCGTGAAGAGTGAGCGCATTCCCACCAATAAGTAATTTTCAACCTGCGTAATAAAACAGCGGACACTAACGAGTTCCATTACATGCCCATTAAAAAGTGCTTTCACTTAGCAGGACTCCACAGCCCAGGGGCTGGGGCTCAGTGGTTTGATGCCAAAGCCACTGTGCTCTCAGGGCACTCGTGCCATGCATGGGGTAGGAACCGGCGACTCCGGGAGCCCCTCGCTGCTTCCACCCATCCTCTGCACGCTGGGAAGTGGTGCTGCAGATGTGCTCGTGTCTGAGAGTGCACCCCAGGGGTTTTTCTGGTGTCAGGAAGTTAGATTGAAATGTGAGCAAATATCCTGTAATTAAAAGTCTGAAGTCTGCCATGGAGTTTTTGCATGTTTTTAATAAGCGGATTGGAGGGGGGGATATCTAATGATACATAACTGCTTTTATCATCACAACTTTTCCCTCCAAAAGCCACAGTTCTTGTAGGACTTCCCCAAAGCCAGTAAATAATCTTGACTGCTAGAGAAATAATCCCCCATTTCCTAGTTATTGATGACATGGGCTTTGGAAAGCAATACCTCCTCTAGAACACAATTTCTCACTTTGTATATTTTGCTGGAGATATATTAGCCCAAGGTTTCTTATGTCCCCTCAACCCCTTCCATTTCCAGGAGCTCGTGAAAACATGACATAAGTTGACCACTGAGCCTGATATTTTCTCTGAAGGATATTTGCCCTCCATGCCACCCCTCCACCATCAGGAATTCCAGCAGAAATATTTCAGACACTTCTACGAAGAGAAATGAGATGTAAGACCCCTACATCCTTGTTCAAGATGCCTTAAACTCTGCATGCTTCAGATGAAATGTCCTGCATCCTTCCCAGGTCCCAACCACCCACAGTAGTGCTGGAGGTCCCTGACTCAGCTCACCCAAGGATGTGCCACTCCTATGGAGAAACAAAGCATGCTGGCAATGTGCTGTGATTCCCAGGAATTTGTGTTTCCCTGCCATCAGCTCCTTGCACCAGCACTGGCCAGGGTCATACATCTTTCTGCCTTGTGCCTGATGTGCAGGGAGGCACCAGCCAGCGGCTGCTCCACGGAGCTCAATTAATTCAAGCAGTGGCAGCTTGTGCAGGTGCCCTAAAAGCTCCCAAAGACTCAAGGTGAGAATCAATAAGATTGATGGGTGGAATTGCTGGGATATTTTCCTCTAAGCACCTAAGGATAATTAACAGCCAAAATGCTTGGAGTCAACCACCAAAGTTATGAAATACTAAATCAGAGGCAGCTCCCAGCAGCTTCGCTCGCTCCCTTTGCAGGTTGTACATTTGCGATGAAGCCATCAGCGGCACATGGCTGCAAATTCTCTCTTTTCCCGTGGCACTTCTGCTCCTTTCAGTGGCTGGCAGTTATTTAAATACTGTTTTACCCCTCTGCAGTCAAAGTAAAGCCCTGGGCTTTGCCATTCAAATCCTGGCCTGACCCACAGCGCAAGGACATCGCTGCCAGGTGTTTCCCTGGCAGGCAGCACGCTGGGATCTGTGCATTGCACCAGTAGGTGCAGATCCAATGGGTGCTGTTGTCCTCCTCGGATAGCCAGGGGACTGAAAAATAGGGAGAAGTGAAAATCATTTTGCTCTTTTGTGTGCAAGAGTTCAGACTTCTGCCCCCCAACTTTTAAGGGCACTGGGCATCCTACCCCTATGCTTTCCTTCCCACTTTTGCAGCCACATTGCCTCTGGTGCCAGGCACAAGCAGCCAGCAGCCTGGACTCCAACAGGCGTCATGGGGGTACCAGAGGAGGTAGAACCAGGCAGGAACCCCATCAAGAGCCAGTCTGCAGGGGTGGGGCTGAGCTGCCTGCCCAGCTGTCCCACACAGAGTTCAGGTCTCCTCCTGTGACCCACAGCAGAGGGTCAGCACATACTCACTCCCTGTCCAGCCGGTCCTGGCTGCCTGCCCTGAGCACCAGCCATCACACCATGAGTGACAAAGGACCCCAGGAGGGTACAGCACATCTCTGTGTCCAAAAGCTGCACGGTGCACATAAGCAAAGGGGCTGGAGCAAGGGCAGCTCCATGCCTGACTCTGCCTGACCCCCAGGCATGACTAAATGAGCCTCCTTTAACTTTGGAATGTGCTGTGTGGGCCTGTTGTGCTCCTGGTATCACGAGGTTCTTCCTCCACTGCATATGTTTCTGCTCCTGTCCCTGCTTCCACTGCAGGGAAGTTTCAGTGCTGAGCAGGTTTTCCTGTCTTTCCTCCCCGTGCTGTGACTCGGGAGGGCTCCATCCTGCACAGATGCTCCCCCAGCAGCCAGCACAGCTCTGCCATGCACCCAGCACCCAGGGAGCATGGAGGGGACATGGCTCCATGCTCTGAGCATCCCCTCCCCTCCACTTGGGCTCTGCCTCGAGCCAGGCCCTCTGGCTGTGACTCCCACTCAGCCTCACCAGCTTTGTGTTTGCTTTCCCAAATATTTTGCTGGTGCAAAGGAAACATCAGCCTGCTGAATCGTGAGCTAAGCCACCTCCACCTTCGACCTGAAGCCCATGAAGTGGGAGAGACGATAATTTGGAAGCAAAGCAATGCCAAAGCATAGAGCAACATAGACCAGTCCTCCTCACCCTCTGGCAGTCTGCCCTGGTGCCACCAAGTCAAGCTGGGGACAGTCCCCATAGCCAGGATGCTGGCATTGCCACTGCACCCACCACAGCCTCCTGATAACACCCTGTCAGCAGCTGATCAGCGAGTCAGAGGTAAAAGGGCTTCAGCAAAGTGCAGTGCCAGCACCCAGCCGTGGCCGCCGCTGTACAAGCATGGCCCGTGGGACACAGGCAGGGGGATTAAGAGATCTGTGTCAGCAGTGGGCTTGTGTACACAAACACGGCAGCTAAATGGGCTCATGTTCATGCTTTGTCCCCAGGGAGGTCACTGGCAATGGGAAAGGGTCGTGGAGGGCCGGACATGTGGTGTCTGTGTCAGTCCTCTCAGCCGGAGGAGGAACGGGGCTGGGGATGGCAGAGTGAGATTGGCCTCAGGCAAGGGGACTGTCCCCCAGCTCCCCTCCCTGCAGAGACCCGGGCTGGGGATGGCAGATAATGCTGTAGTGCCTGGAAGGTTGCAGGGAACTCCCTGGCTCTGTAGTGGCCCTCAGGAGGGCTGGAGAACCTCACCTGGTTCTGGAGGTGCAAGCAAAGGAAAGGAATTGTTCCACCACTGGTTTTAAAAAGTCACCCCAGAGCTGTTGCTGTAGGAAAGAGTCATTGAGGTCAGCAGCTGCAATGGCATTAACCAGAGTATCTCTAAGTAACCCCAGGATATGGCTTGTCTGCTTTCCCAGCTCCAGGGGCAAGCAAGACTATGGGATGCTCATGGATACACTCCTGTAAAGCTTCCAGGAGGATCTTGAATCCATAGACCACAGAGAGCCAGTGGGACAGGAGCCCAGGCTTCAAGATACTGTATTTTATGAATTTATATATTTGCCCAAGCCTCTTCTGCCCCTGTGCTTCCCAATGAGCTCCTGAGGTTCCTGACAGCCAGACAAGCAACGAGGGGAAAAGAGACTGACCTCAGGGACCTGAAATATCCTCTGCCTGCAATGCTGTCAGGGGAAATTAATGTGGGATGAGAAGTTTAATTGCAAATCTGGGGATCCAGTGGCCATGTTCTGCATCGATGAATTCATTTTTACAATTATATCAAGCGATATCAATTACATCCAGTGATTGAGGAAGTCCTGAGGATGTTAGGTGATGGAGATTGATGCAGGAGTGACAATGACTGACCAGCTCCAGCCACATTTGGTGAAAGGATCTCAGGCCAGAAGAGCAGAATTTGCAGGTGGATTTTGTTATATTTTGGCTGCCCAATTTGGCAGTGATACAAGAGCTTTCCTTTGTCTGGTGAGAGGAACAGTGCTGACCTGTAAGGGAGTCTGTCCTCCTGCCAGGCTCGTTGTTAGACTTTGAAGTTAAATCATGAGCAAAATAAATGCAAAGTGAAGCCGTGTGCAGTCAGAGCCAGGATTTCTCGCCTGTGTTTCAGTCTGTTCAATTTTCATGCTTCTCAGCTAACACTGTTTGTTCCTAAACACGTTTTCATCCGACAGCAAGCAAGGCCAGGATTTCAGAGTGGAAACAACAGGAGCCAGAGAGGAATTTATCCTCTTCAGAGAGAGACATCTTTCAGGTTGTCTCCGTCCTCAGAAAAAGAGCAAGGAGAAAAGCACATATTGCCCCTCTCCAGCCCAGCGAGTTACTTAAGCTCCTGTCCCCAGAGAGAAATCTTGCCTCTGTTTCAGTAGAGCCAGCACAAGGTCAGCACAGGACCACCCCAAGGTGGTCTTTCCAGCTCTCCAGAAACCCTTGACAGCAATTTCTGTCCTAAACCAAGATTACCCCGTAAGTCTGCCCAGCAGGCGAGACATCTTTACTCTAGAAACGGGATTTTTTTGAGCTTGCTTCCAGTCTACAGCCTTATCTTATTATTTTGTAATTCCTCTACTAAAGATGCAAAACCAAAGCTCGTGCCAAACCAAAACATCCCTGCAGTTTATCCGAGCAGGGAGGAGCATGTGATGGTGGCCCAGAGCCTGGAGCAGGACGGCAGCTGGAGCCTGGAGAGCAGCCAGGGATGGTTAATGCTGGTGGGCCACGAGACCTCCCCAGGACGACACGACACAAAACCCACGTTAGTGGCTGCTTTTGACTCTCTCTCCTGCCTGGTGGGACACCAAAGAGAGGAAACACCAGGGCAGTGTCCCTGCACACACATCCCTCCCTCCCTGCACCTGCCAAATCCAGCCCCATTCCTCCTCCCAGCAGGTCCCGAGGTGGTTTTGCCGGAACACTCCCTGCAGCAGGCAGGAGCCATCCTGCTCCTCGTGGCACTGCAGTTCCTGTGCCAGCACTGGCCGTCTCTGCAGCTGTACTGTCTTAGCTGTTAATTTAATAATTAACTTTAGCGAGCCTCATTAAGGCACCTCCTGCCTTTCTCCACATGGCGATGGCGTGTTACAGTCGCTGATAATCCCGGCCGAGGCCGGGGCACTGAGCTGCTGCTGCTGCTGTGAGGCACCCAGGCACGCCGTCTGCTCCATCCTCGAACATAGACACGCCCTCCCGGGGTCCTCAGCCTTTCTGCCCCTCCCCACGCTCTCTGGGGGCCAAACACTTCCATGTTGTCCCCTTTCCAAGCAGGGAGTCCAGTGACAGGTGCAGTGCAATTGCTTTTTCAGGACTATTTGGGATGGCACTGTCTTCCGACACAGGGCAGTGGAAGATGATTCCATGGAGCTCCCCAAGTGCTGCTGTTTGGGATGCTCTGCCTGCTGAAGCTGTTTTCTTTGCAATCCCTCTAGTGTCCTGCTCAGTTGTGTGGTAGCCCAAACATCAGGAAAACCCCGAGAAAATTGCAGTGAGGTTGGCTGCTCACATTTAAACTTTTTCTAACACACTGCATAACCATTTTTGTCCCATCTCGAAGGTCTGCTGGCTGCTGGAGGGCAATCCTGTCCATTCATCCCACTCCCAGGGACAGGACTGGGTTTGGAGGCAGCTCCTGGGCTGCACCTGTCCCAGGAGCAGCTGCTGGTGTTTGGGCGTTTGCAATGCCAGCACCAGAGCAATCAGGACCTGTCCTTCCCTGGAAGAACCAGTTCCCCAGGTAGCAGCAAATGGGACTTTCCCCTGGGCAGAGGCCAGGGACCCTGTCCTGCTCAGCAGGGCTCTGCAGATAGGCAGGCTGCAAGGCGTGCAGTTCACATGAGGAGGGGAGATAGCGCAGCCGGGCTCCGAGCGCTCGGAGGGGCCAGAGGGATGGAGTGAGCCAGCAGGGCTTTGCCCATGATAAAAGCTTCAGCACCCCTCTGTGTAATCAGGAGAGGGCAGCCCCAGCTCTTAACTGCATCTGTGGTGAGCCAGGCTGGGTGGGGTGACACAGGCACCCAGGACGACAGTGCCAGAGATAACTCGGTGCCCCAGGAGACAGAGCCGGCAAGGGAGAGAGGGGCTGCCTCTCTCACAGGGAGGATTTCCCACCATGGCAGGTGCTAGTGCAGCCCAAGAGGTTGTGCAGCTCTGGTGGGCTTCCCTGCACGGTCAGTCCTTTGGGAACTGGGAGTGCCATTCTCATGCCCTCTCCCTCACACTGCACCACAGTGGGAATTCCCCCATCCCTGCTTCCAGGGAGAGGTGATCCAGGGAGTAAAAGGGAGATATTTGGGGTTGGCTCAGCACCACAGGCTGCAGATCCTCCATCACCAGCATCCCCAGCTGGTCCCAACCACCTCCTGTCCTGCTCAGAAGCACTTACAAGCTCAGAGACTCTCTCCTTGCTTGCAGCAGCTTTCATGTGCCCCTGTGGCCACATTTGGGCTTCCTAAAATCATATGGCTCTAAATCAGGACCTGGTCCCAGCTTTGCAGCTCACACCATGACTCTCAGGACAGTTTGATCCCATTCCTGTGCCCACTCTCCTAGCAGGAGCTGCTCCACCAGCCAGGGATCTGTGCTCTCGAAGCAGAGGTTTTTTTCTCTCCCTGTTTCTAATCCATTCCTTTTTTTGACCAAGCGGGGTGTTAGAGGAGCATGGCAGTCTGGGGAGGATGCTCCCAGCTCCCTGCCAGGGGTTACAGTTTTTTCCCCCACTATTTCTTTGAGGATAGCATGGCCCCAAGCCTCCATCCAGCTGATGGTGCAGCTCTGGGCACTTGCCAGCCCTGCCCTGTGACTCAACAAAACCACCTGACCCTGTAAACAGGCACCCCAGAGCACCCCAAGGATGAAGGGGGGTGTCCTTGGCCCCCTCCCAGCATTGCACTGGAGCCAGGTGCCAGGGGAGAGCTTTGGTCGGTGCCTTGGCCAGCCATGCTCTGCCGTGGGTTCTGGCTGAGCTCCCAGCAGATGGTAGGTGCCGTGGAAAACCCACTGAAAACCTGTTTATGGCTCCCACAGCCTTGTGCTGTGCTTTTTTTTTGTTTTCCTAGAGAGCATTTGGAGGTGAGAGGAGGTTCCCCCTCTCCCTGGTCCCCGGGGCTCTCTCTTGAGAAGCATTAGAAAATCGGTGCAGTGGGAATTGCTTATCCTTTCCGGGAGGGATGAGACCCCAGCATGGTGCAGGCAGAGATGTTCGAACTGTCACCGTGCCCAGCAGGGCCCTGCCGAGGTCACAGTGGAAGCTTTGGGGTGGCTCAGGACGGGGAGCAGCGCAGAGCCAGCTTCAATTTGCCTGCGGGCTTCCCCTTTCCTGCTGGGAAAGGAGCAAGGGCACAGCACAGTCAGCAGAGAAGTTCCTCGAACCGCAAGGAAAATCGGTTTGGAAAGAAAAACTGCTGCTGGCTCGTTCCAGGACGGACCGGGGAGCGGGGGAGCCCCGGGATCAGGGAAGTCCGGGGATGAGGGGAGCCCCGGGAGCGGAGCGCAGCCCCGGCTCGGCTCTGCTGCCACCTGCCGCCGGCAGCCCGGCCCGGGGGCAGCCCAGAACACTGCTCAGCCCTTCTTCCAAAAACCGTGAAAACAATCCCTTTTCCTCTTTCCAAATGGAAGCATTTGTCCTGCGGGAACAAAGGATTTGCTTGAAAAGTAGCTGCCCGGGGCAGGAAAGCAGAAAGCCTCCTCCTGCCTGGCTTCATCCCAGAAATACATCCCAAGAACACGCTGGGATGTTTGCAAGGTGTCCTCAGCACAGTACGGGTTGATACGCCCTGGCTCTGGCTGGGGCATCCCCGAGATAAGATCTCAGCTCCCAGAGCCGGCATCCCGCGGCGCCGGTGCCAGGCCGAACAGCAGCGCTTCTGCAAGAGCCTGCGTGTGCAGAGAGATGCAAATACCCGCTTGTGCAACAAATAAATCCCATTTTCCAAGGCTTCCCAAATGAGGCGATGTTTTGTTTCTGCGTCCTCGGCTCTCTGGGCTAGTGAGAACCAACTCCTTCCCCTCATTTCCCCAAATTTCAGCTCTACAGACAACACAGCTGCTTCCAACCCCAGCTACACCTGGAGGGCTGGGTTGGCAGAAACCAGAGGTGAAAAAACCCACAGCTTCCGTGCCCTTTGCAAATTTGGAGATAGTTTAAGGTAACAGTTCCTAAGCCCTGCTGCTCCCTGCGGTGCCTTGCAGTCCTCAGGGATGGGAGAGCCAAACCCCCCCAAACAGCGAGAGCCCAGCTGGGAGGATGCGCTGACAGGGCTGTGGGTTAAGTCACCCCACGACACCCTTCGTCCAGAGTCCTGTCTCTGAGCCCCGCTGCCCCTTTGGGCCCCGCTGAGCCGGGAGGAGAGTCCCAGGAGTGCCAAATATCTCCCTGTCCCACCGCCAGCAGCCAGACCCGGAGGCTCGTGCCGCGGGATCGGAGGTTTCCAGTCGGTTACGCCGAGTGTCCAGGCGGTGGCACATGTGGACTGCGGCTCCACTCGGGGCATGGCCCGATTCCGCCCTCCTGGGTCCCGTCCTGGGGATGCTGCCGGCCAGGTGACGGTCACCCGTGGGAGGGAAATCCCTATAGCACGGTGAATACATGCATCCTGCATTGCTCCTTTGAGTTGTTCCCACTGCGGATGCGCGGGGAGGCAGACGGAGCTGCAGACAGGCCGGGATAACCCTCTTGGCCATCACGAACAGGTCTGGCACTGCCCTGTGCTGCTCTGCAAAGCCCTCTCCGAGGATCCTGCCTCCCCACCACTCCCTGAGCAGGGATGCACTGTGGGACGCACTTGCTGCCAGCCTGCCTGCGCTCCCTGTGCCATGGGAGCTGTCCCCATCCTGCCCAACACAGCACTCTGAGCTGCCAGGATCATGTTCCAAGTGAGGCAGGCCATTCATCAGGTCTCCAGAGGTATGGCCAGCACTGAGCAGCTGCCTGAAAATATGCCCAGGTGGCAGTGCCAGAGTGGCAGCACACATCCTCCATGCTGGGCTGGATACTCCCCTCCTGCCTGCCATGAGGGTCCCAGGAGTGCTTCCTGCTAAACTGAAGGTGCACATGGATCACAACAGTTCAACCTCGAGCATCCATGGCCACCTCTCACAGGATGGCTTGTGGACTGGGCAGGGATGGCCATTTCCTCTTCTAAGGAAACTGTTACGGCCACAAAACCAGGATCTTTTCCCTTAAAAAGTCCCTTGATCTCTCCTCCAAATATCAAATTACTCTCCTTGCTCAGGGACCACTCACCTGCCAGGAGGATGTTACAGCTGCTCTTGGATGTGTTCAGCAAGGCATCACAGCATTAGCTGTGCACTCTAGTTGAAACATTCATCCAGCTCCCAGGGCTGCCATCTCTCTTCTCTGAAGTCCTGGTGGTGATTAATCATCTGGGGAAATGTGTGTGGCACGGTGCCATTTGTGGATGTTGGCATTGCCCAGGTGGGACATCTCGCTGCTGTCAGCCTGCAGTGGGTGTGATCCAGCACTTGGCACTGGAGGGAAAGGGCTGGGCTGGGGTGCAGAACATGCAGGTCGGACTAAAAGGAAGGGGGGACGGCTCAGGTAACAAGTTTATGAATGCATTGGACTGTGGAGTTTGAGCGAGCTGCTGCCTCTCGTGGTAAGTGCAAAAAGCTTCCAAAGGATCCTCATCAACAGGCATCAGCCCCTGGGATGGAAACCACATGGGGGGAAGCCCTGTAATGCCAGGGACATGCTCCGGCCCCAGGGAAGCGTGCCCCCTTGCACCCCTGCACAGCAGTGCCTTGCACTGCACGGAGTGCCTCCTGTCCCTGGCTGGGCAGGATGGGAGGCTTGGCAGCCACAATGGCACAGCTGATATCCCGCTCCCGACCTGTGCCATGACCATGGAATGAATGATCCCACCTCTCTTTGCACATACAGTGCCGCCAAATGGATGCTCGGCCCCACGGGATCTGCTGTGGGGGAACTGAGGAGAGCAGCCCCGAGGCTGGGACAGGCTGAGGGAGTGCATGAAGGGTCCTGTGCTGGCTGGAGGAGCCAGATCTCGGGTCTCGTCCCTCTCCGGGGCTCGGGCTCCTCCGTGATTAACTGCCGGGCTGCGCTGCAGAGGAGCCGCGCGGCCGCTGCGTTTGATGTATGGAGCAGGAGGCGGCGAGGGATTTTCCTCCCCTTCTGGGGTTAATCCTTCCCTGCCTATCGCAGCCCTTTGATTGCAAAGCCCTGCAGATAAACCTCCTTAGTCACCAGCAGACTGCAGGCACCGACCGAAAGGATGCGGGCAGGAGCGCGAGCTGGGGACATGCAGGATTTGGGAGCTTTTCTGCTGCAGACGGTAACTGTGAAGTGCTCCTTGCAGCCTGCGAAAGGGGAGGAAAGTGCTTTTCTTTTGATTAATCTTGATTAATTCTGCTTATTTAGCCAGAGATCTAAAGTCAGATGAAAAGAGCCACAAAACCCCAAACGAGCACTGCTCCCCACCCTCTCTGTTTGAACGAAACCTTTCCAAAGTCGGAGCGCTTCAACAAATCAGGAACACACCCGTGAACATGCGGTTTGGGATACGGCAATCGCCACACCACTCTGCCGCTAGCCCCAGCCAGTTTTCATCACGCACAGGCAGCCATAAAAGCCAGCCTGGAACAAGCGGGGTTGTTTTTGCAGGAGTGGTCGAGTTTTGGATTTTAATAAGCCTCAGCTTCCACATAATTTTTCTCTTTAAAATGCCAAAAGGCACCAGCCCAAAACAAGGCTTAGAAAATAGCTTGAAAATTCCTGTAAAATGTCTTGTAAGTGTCTAAAAGCCGCCGAGCTTTCCTCTCCTGGGCTTAGAAATGCCACCTCCAGAGCGGAGCCACAGGGTGAGGGAGGGCTTGGAGACATCTCTCTGGTCCCTGTCCCACTGCAGGGCAGGAGCTGCTGAGGGGACATGCAGTGGTCCAGGCTGTGCTGTGACAGAGGGGTGAATGGTTTGGGTCAAGCCTGTCCAGCCAATTAGGAGACAGAGCTGCTGGAATGGGGACAGCCAGGGATGCAGGACAAGGATGTCCTTGGTGCGTGATGTCACTGTGTGTCCCCTGCCTCACCACCAAGCTCAGGGAATTAAAACCCTTCTAAGTTTCATGCCTGCACCTGACTGCCCTCCCACAGCCTTGTCCAGCTTGGTTTTAAAACACCTATCACATAACCTGGTCCAGGCTTGACTGTCCTATGGTGCCTGAATCATTTGTTTTAATATGTGACCTCTGAGCTTTCTCATTGCAAATCAAGTTGATTACATTTTGTCCCAACTTCAGCAGACCCTGAGATCAATTGATCGCTGTTGTCTCAGAGGTCCTGGGAGACTCTTATCGTTTCCCTCTCCATTTCCAGCTTTCTAGAGAAAACAAAGCCCATCTCTTTGGTCAGGTTGGACTATCCACTTTGTCATTCCTGCTGCTGCACTGAATCCTCTGAGTGTCTACACCCCTCCCTGAGCTGGCAGCCCCGAGCTCTTGGGGTTCACTTTGATCAGTGCTCAAAGTAGGGACCCCGACACCCTGACTCACTTGCTTTGCCTATGTACTCAAGTGCACACGTGAGTTGAAGCCAAATGAGGCTCCTCAACCCTTCAAGCCTTGAAGTCGAGGCAGGACATCCCCCTGCATCACATCTGGAACTGGAGGGACCAAACTGTCCATATGCTCCAGGCTGAGGGGTCCTCAGAGCCTCACCACCAAATGCACACTCACATCCGCATGAACATCTGCACCCCCCGAGCCACATGCTGCCTGTCCAGCTTTTCAGTCAAGGATTCTCCAACCCAAACATGGAGTGAGCCATCCCAGACTGGAGGATGCTGTGCTTCTTGACTTTATTGTTCCCAGCGAACGACACCCCAAATCCCTCTCATTTGAGGTCAGCAGCTTTCCAGCTGCCCAGACTTCAATGCTGGGAACGTAACATTTTTCACCCACCCCCCCTGCCAATCATCCTCCCTTTCCCCCGCTCTAGGATTTAAAGAAAGATCCACAGGACGAACAGCTCGGAGCCGGCATCGGAGCAATTAGAAAAGTGCTTTCTGCCAGCTGCTAGACTGCTCGTCACCAGTCTGATGGGTAGACTAAACAGCAAGGACCTGGGCTGATCCCCCCTGTGCTGCTCCGGCCTGGGAATGGGGGGGGATCGGGAGAGCGCAATGGTTTGCATCAAAACTGGCAGCAGCGTCCTAGAGGAGAAGGCCAAGGGAATCCTGTGGCTGCTTAACAGGGGCGGGTGGGAGGAGGTGGAGAGAGGGCTGAAGGGACTCTGGAGGATGGAGCCCAGGCTGTGGGAAGCAGGGAGCCCCTGGATTGGGGTCACTTTCCTCCCTTGTTGCAGTCCAGCTTTGCATCACCCCTCTTCTGTTGCCAAAGCTGTGTCCAAGCCCAGCATGCCAAGCCTGGGGCTTCAAAGGTGATATTTTTTTCCCCTTCAATTTTTTCCCTTTTAGCCCAAACTCTCCTCTTGTTCTTGCTCTCCAGACAGACAACACAGACAGTTTTCCCCAGGGGCCGGGGGGCTCATCTGGAGCAGCTGGCGCCATTATCTGGGAGTCATTCCCTTATCTGGCAGCTGATTTTGGCTCCGGGGAATCAGCACCTCTCAGGTGAGGAAGGCTGGGACAGCAGCTGCCCGTGCTGTGCAGCCAGGGGGGGTTATCAGTCTGGCCACCCCCTCACCTGGCCAAGCCCCATCAGGTAGCGGCTCTCGGACACCCCTGGGGTGACGGGGTGGAAATGGGACATTGGGGAGCTCTGGGAAACGCCTGCTGCTTCCTTAAAATAAGGAAAGGAAAAAGCATAATTTGGGCTCAGGTCCCTCTTCGCACCAGTTCGCAGCAGTGTGTGATTGTGCCAAAGCAAATGCAGTGGCAGTGGCACTGGAGAGAGCTGTGGCTTTTATTGCTCTTATCTCCCAGCTTCTGGAAGATCCCTCTGCCTGCGTGGGGGTCTGGGCAAGGACACAGTGCACACGCCACAGGGAGAGCAGCTCCCCTCTAAATCACAGCTTGCCATGATTTACACAGAGGCTCACAGGTTAGGTAACTGCAGTAAACAGAATAAACAGACCTCCCTCTGGATTTATGGACTGGCAAAAGGACCTTTAACCACAAAAGAAATGTGCTTTCCAGCCCTCTTCTATCACCAGATCCCAACCAAAGGCTTAAATGCTTATGTCAAGCCCACAGAGCTCAGGATTTGGGCTGGGTTCAAACTATTCCTCCATCTTCCCTGCTACTCGGATAAGTCATCTCACAGTTCATCTCCCGTTCAGCTCCCCGCTGACACATGCACGTGTGATGCCAGAGGAGCCAGAGGGAGCAGGGACAGGATTTTTCTGTTTGGGGCTTAGAATCAGTGACTCTTAAATGCACAAGCAGGCAAAGGTGTGCAAGTGTTCTGCAAAGGGATCACTTTCTCCTGGAGGTTCCCATTCCTCCCCAGTAACTACCCCTGGTCAAGTGAGGAGCTTTGGCTGCTATCGCCAAGCTAAATCTTCCCAGCACAAGAGCTGCTGTCTAAAGAGAAATTAAGGGTGGTTTTTATATTTTCTTGGAGTAAAAGAGGTGTTAGATTTTGATGTGTTCTCAAATATCTCATGAGTTTCCCCCTGTAGACGTGGAAACTTGTATAATGATGCTATTACTAATGTTTCATGCCAAATCAAAGAGTGCAAAATGCCTGAGGAGTCCTTTGCTAGCGACCTTGAGACCATTATTTTTAATGTGGCACCCCCGAAAAAAAAAAGCAGCTGGAGAAGAGGAGACTGTCCATCCCCAGACAGTCACAGCTCATGCCTGGGGAGCTGGTCCCACCAGTGGCAGGAGCATGTTAGGGATCACCAGAGGTGAGAGTAAAACCAGAAACCAGGCTGAAAAACTTTGGAAAGTTTGGCATTAATAGGACTTCTTGCTTTCCTATCCTCGTCAGCTGAGTCAGCCAATGTGTCAGCCACACAGAGCAGCCCACACGGCTACCAAGGAAGTTCTCAGAGCCCAGAGTTACCCCTTCCCTTCATAGCCAGAGAGGGAAAAGCATCCAGGAAAGTACTGCTTTCCCTCCATCTTGCACATCTTTATTTAATTCCATTGAAAGCAAGCACACATTTTTGAAATGGAACAATTTAAATCCATGAATTGTTCTGAATCCAGGAGAATTGCCAAACTTTCTGTTTTAATACATTTTCAAATTGCCTTTTCCTCCTGTCTCGGGGAGCCAAGATATGGCTATTTAATTATAAGCACAACCTCCATTTAAGAAACCCTCGTAATGAGGCTGGCGTGGAAAGGCATCCAATTTTTCCGTTGTCTGACTGAGGGGCTGGAATTAGTGTGTTTTAGGTTTGCATTTGGCAGGGCTCAGTGAGAGATGCTGTGGGGAATGGACTAGAGGCAATCTCTGTGCTCTGGGCTCTTTGTTATCCTGCCTGTTAGAGGGAACCAGATCCAGACTCTTTCTAGGGTGAGAGGATTTGGGCTGGCAGAATTCTGCACCTCACACATAGGAGAAGAGGCATTGAGTCCTCCATGGCACAGGTTGGGAGAAAGGGAATGGGAAAGAAATACAAAAGGGAGGGAGATTTGGGTCAAAGGCAGGCAAAGAAAACTTGTGGTAAGGGAGAGAAGCAAGAACAGCATTGCAAAGAAACTACAACATGGGCCTTGTGGTAGCTGTACAAAAATGTTTCCCTTGGCTTGCTTTGAGTTAGGAACAAGAGCTGGCCCATGGAGAGAGCAGCTCCAGGTATGTTTGCAGCAGCTCAGCTCTAAAAACCACTGCAAAAGCCTCCCTGAAGGCTGAGGAGACCTAGATGTGAAGCACCATCATTTCAAAGCTGGGATGCCCTAAACCCAGGGTAGGGACCCCTCAACGCTGGAGCCCACCCTCCTGAAGGGATCAGGGTGTGCAGAGCCCACTCAGACCGGCTCCCAAGCCAGGAAGCCTAATTTAAACAAAAGCATCTCCCTGGCACAGCAAGTGAGGACCATCTGCTTGCAGGTCTCCCCACGGCATCAGGCTGCTGCTAACAGATGTGGTGTCACCCCCGGCAGCACGGTGGCAGTCCCCCCATCACCTGTCAAAGCCACCCACTGCCCTCATCCCATGGAGGGGACCAGGTTGGGCTGCAGAGCCACCCTGGAAGTGATGGAGCAGGGTGGGAGCATCTCCTCCCCACTGCCCCTCGACCAGGCTGTGGTTTTGGATGTGCACTGCCCACCCTGCTCCGTGGGCAAGGGGATATGGACAGGACCCTGGCTGATGCGGGGGTACACATGTGTGGTACCAACACCCACTGTCAGGGCTGGTGGAGGGCCCAGCATCCCGTGCTGGCTCTCCATCCCACGAACCCGCATTCCTCCAGGCTCAGGGAGCGCTGGGCCGGCTCTGGCTCCCAGTAAGCAGCCGGCCATGGTGGAGCCAAGCTCATCCCCATCCATCATCCTTATCAGGCGGCGCTGGCAGCCCGGCGGTCCCTGGCAGCGGGGCTGCACGGACGGCAGGCCGGAGCCATCGCCGAGAGACGGGCGGGAGCATCGCGGCGATAAGCACTCACAAACAAAAACAACTCCCCTCCTCGGGACTTCAAAGCGCCGAGCTGAAATTCATGTGATCACAGAGCCTGCGTGGGTGCTGGGAGGGTGCGGGCAGCCCAGGGTGGGAACACGGGCAGGACGTGGGGAGGGGGCCGCGCTTTGCCTGCGTGGAGCTGTGGATGTGACAAATGGAATGTAAAGGGGATGCAGGCAAGGAGCAAAGCACGTTACCCTGCACTGCGATGGACACAAGTGGTGAAAGCAGCTCAGCCCCAGACGGGGTTCTGCTCCGTGGCCATGGGCTCTCTGTGCCTGCGGGCTCCCAAACCATCCCATAAAAATGTACTGCGAGTGATTCGCCAGGAGTGATGAGGGACAATTGCTTTTCACAGGCATAAAGCAACTTCGGAGACCGGCTCGAGGGCTGTCAGGAGGGAGATTTAGGGCTGTTCCCAGGGAAAGTAAGGGCCCAGACACAACCGCACTCCACCTGCGTCTGAGAGGTCCCACGAGCGTTACTCCCGCTTGCATTAACCGGGATTTTATTCATCCGATGGTCCCGATGAAATCCGTGAGACCTCTTGTGGCACGGGCCGAAACTCCACGCGCATCCACCAGGCATCACACCAGGGCATCCCGCGGTGGCGTCCCCGCCCCTCCCGCGCTGCCACCGCACCCTTGGGGACGGCATCTGCGCAGCACTAGGGGGAAGTTCTTCAGGACTGACTGGATAAAGAATTGTGTCGTGCTTGGTGCATGGGTGAAAGCATCGCACACCTGAGATGGCGTTTGGATGATCCACTGCTGCAAGCTCCAGGGAAAGAGACCCCGATAGGAGATCCGAGGCATGTTAAAGCCAGGCTGTGGTCTTGGGGAGGACAGGAATGTGGAATGGAGGGATGATGTACAGCACATGTCCGCCCACAAACATGTCTACGTACACATATGTTCATACACTTATTAACTTCCAGCTGTACATACACATATCTGAATTTACAAGTGTCATAATGGTATTAAAACAAAATGACACACAGTTTAGCTGGTAATTGCCTCTTGTCATGGGATTCACTTTCATTGAGCTTTGTCTCTATCCCAAGTCGTGGTGAAAAATTAATGATCTTTAACTTTTTAAAAAGTCTCTTAAATTCATATAATCATTATTTATCAAGGACTCTTTATTTGTTGACAAAATGACTCAGAATTAGAGTTTTTATCACAATTTTATTTACTTTTCTTTCCCCCAAATTTCAGATGTTGTTCTGTTTCCTTTTTCTCCTCCTTCCTTATTTTCACTAAATGAGAGGAGACTTAAGGAGCAACGGGATCCCCATCTCTTTCACTTGAGTTGAATTTAATTGAAGCAGAACATTTGCTTTTCATTTGATCTAGTTCATGACAAATTAGACCTATTCCAGATGAAGGAAGAAGTGCTTATTTCCCTCTGTATTTTGTGGAGTAAAAGCCCTTTTCCTCAGCTGCCTCCACGGGAGGTTTGGAGGAAAGTTCCCATCAGATACCCTTTGACAAAAGGCATCCTGATGCTGGAAGACTCCCATTCCCTGCCTCATCTCCTCCATCAGTATAGCCCTTCTGCCATTGCCTTCCTCCCATGACCATGGTCTGGGACTCTCTTGTCACGCTGCCACCTCTCCAGAGTCCTCCACTTTGCTTCCAGCAATGACATTTTACACCAGCCCCATGTACGGGCATCAGCCACAATGCACCAGGATCATGGGCACGAACAACCACCATGAACTGGGATCATGAATATGACCAACCACCATGAACTGGGATCATGGGCATGACCAACCACCATGAACCAGGATCATGGATATGACCAACCACCATGAACTGGGATCATGGGCATAACCAAACACCATGAACCAGGATCATGGATATGACCAACCACCATGAATTAGGATCATGGGCACGAACAACCACCATGAACCAGGATCATGGGCATAACCAAACACCATGAACCAGGATCACGGATATGACCAACCACCATGAACTGGGATCATGGGCATGACCAACCACCACGAACCGGGACCATGGGCATGACCAACCACCATGAACTGGGATCATGGACTCAACCAACCACCATGAACTGGGATCATGGGCATGACCAAACACCATGAACCGGGATCATGGATGTAACCAACCACCATGAACTGGGATCATGGATATGATCAACCACCATGAACCAGGATGATAGACATGACCAAACACCATGAACTAAGATCATGATCATGATCATGTCCAACCACCATGTCCAACCACCATGTCCAACCACAACTCAGCAGAACTCAGTGCCTTTACCTTTTCTAGCTGCTGTAGTGATGTCACAGGTACCTGTCACATCCTCATTGGCTGTCAGGTGCTGGAGGTGTGGTCTCCCTGCTCAACCACCCCTTAAAGGGACAAACCCCCCAGCCCAAGAGGGATGGATCGGTCTCTGCTGGGCACAGCCTGGCAGCATCCTGCTCCTTCCCTGCCAGGAGAGCCTGCCTGCACATATACATACTTACATACATTATGATATCTTGTTTTAATTACATTAGAGCAAATGACTCCTTCCCCTATGGTTTATATCAGTGCTTTAGGTTTGTAATTTATCTTGGCACAGTCTAGACTGGAGCCACTTTGAAGCTGTTTCAAACAGGATGAGAACAAACAATTTTTCCAAAGTGGCTGGATTAAGAAAACTGGCAGCCATTCATCTTTGGGGGAAGGCTTGTGGCAGTGCCGTGTCCCTGCTGGAGTCCTGCCAGCCTCCTGCTCCCTGCCCTGATGGGACAGAGAGGTCCTAACCCTGCAGAGAGTGGGAAATGGCACCATCAGCTACTGTGTGCAGGGGGCTGACAAAGGGCACCATCAGGGGGGTCTGCACAAGGAAGAGCTGATTTATTGGTAGTTATTTACACTGAGTTTATCCCCAAGTGCTAGAGGTGAGGATGGCTGAGCAGATGGCGCTGCAGCAAGAGATGCAGCATCCAGCAGCAGGAGCATCAGCTGCAGGTGCAGGCCAGCGTCTCCCCATCCCAGTCCCTGAGCATGGCTCCTTCCCACATTCATCAACACCTGCACAGAGCTTTTCCTATAAACCTCAATGACATCTTTACTACAGGAAATCTCTCCTTATTTTCTTCAGATAAAAGTAATCCTGAAAATGTCTTGACTAACTTCTGCAGCTTCCCCGAGATATTTTTTTCTTTAAATAAACAAACCAACACCTAACTCCTTCATTGATTGGGAATGGTGGTTTTCTTCTAGATCACTGTCTTCAGGCACCCCAAAAGTTGAAGGGCTCATTTTAGGACAAGCACAGTAAAGGGAATATATCTCCTTGAGCCTTGCATTGGGATGATATGGATGCCCCTCCATGGGCAGGGTGAGGGTCCCAGGGGGTCCTCAGAGTCACCCAGACCTAATAATGTACTCGAGCCCTGCCAGAGATAGCTCTTCATCACCTGGGACATGCCAGGCTCCGCAGCTGCCCTGCACTGCCACAAAGCCAGCTCTGCACAGCAGCAGAGCTCGCATGGAAACACACGTGTTTTCTATATTTTTCCACCCAAATGCCGGGGGTTTAACTATTCTAGCAGTGCTGTTTGCTCAGCAAAAGCTGCCAGGGTTTATGACAGATCCTTCCTCCTTAAGGCTTTGAAATAAGGCTGTAAACATGCTCGCCAGGCTAAAGTGTTACCTGTAAAGGGGGTTGCTCCCCTCGTGATGTGCCTATTGGCTCCAATTAGCACTGGCAGGAGTCAACCGCAAAAAGAAGGCAGAGCTTATTCTGGGAGTGAACTGATTTATTTGCAGCATTTTCAAAGCAAGATGAATGTGGCCATTTTTTACTTTTTCTTTTTCTGTTCTTTATGAAGCTACCCATTTGCAACAGAGAAAAAAAACCCCTTCAGCTATCCCCTAAATAGCTGGAAGCAGGAGGATGCTGTCTGCTTCCCCCAAGATGGAAATTCAGCTTTGTTTAATAAGGGTGGGATAAGATCCCCTGGCATTTTACTGGCCATTATCAGAGTGGGGGACAGGGAATCCTGCCCAGCCATGCTCAGAGCAGGGGACAAGCATCTTGACACACCAGGAGGTCAGGAGCCAGTGGAAAGGAGCTGGGTTTCCTCAGGATGCCACCAAGGTATCATGAAAATTCACTTGGGCAGGCGCTGGAGGAGCTCAGCCCAGATAGATTTTGGATGCATCTCATCCAACCATCCAGATTTACACAGATTTACTGTGTGGAAAATCTGTGGTAACCCCATGAGGAGACAAACCTGCTCGTGCAGGAGAGCCAGGGAGTGGGATAGATGAGGCCTCCCCATGGGGCTTTCTGCTCCCATGACAGTGTCCTCAGTGAGAAGCAATGGAAGGGAAACACTGAGCCCGTGGGCTCAGCCATCCTCCCACCCCACAACGCCACATCCCACCACTGCTTCAGGTTTGCTTGGGTTCATCACCCCACCAGCACACCCAGGCACCCACCTTCATCCTTCAGGTTCCTTTCACCTCCATTATTCTCCAGCCCAAAGTTCCCTTCTCTGTCAAAGCAGCTGCTTTCTGTCACGGTGCCGTCGGGAAGGAGCTGAGCAAGGAGGTGTTTAAATGTGTGGGGGTTAGAGCCACAGCCTGCTATCGATGGCACCTCTGCTCCCCCGGCAAGAGCCGAGTGTCACGGCCGTTCCTCAGTGCTGAAGGTGCCTGGCTGAGGTGGCAGCTGACGATGGGGTTTGTGGGCTTAGGAGGGCACTTTATTAGTGGCAAACTCAGGGATCTTGGATGGCAGGAAATGCTGGGAGCTTGTACTTGTTATAGGAGGGGAGCAATGAAGTCAGAAAAGGTGAGTGAGCTACCAAATTCTGCTCGCTGTGCCGTGTTCCTGCAGGTCCCTGTGTCACTGTGGTGGGTGGCAGCTCCTTTCCTTGCTGGGGCTCAGGGTCCTCCTAGAGGAGCAAGCCCTTGGCCCCCCTTCTCGTGCTCACCAGTGAAGGGAAAGGGTGGAGCACCGCTGGAAAATGAAAGAGGATAAAATCATGACTCCTTAGGGTCTGCCCAGGGATAACCTGTGCCTAAGTTTCCCTGCAAAACCTGCTTGTGACACACTGCTGCTCTCGAGATAAAGGGGTAGCTGGAGCTCAGCTCTGCCTCTTGGGACAAAACAGGTGAGCCCAAGCCCCGGCACCCCAAAACTGACAGCAGGAGCATCAGCACCCCAGTGCTGACAGCAGGCCAGGGCCAAGACCCTGCTTTGGAGCTGGGCTCTGCTCAGCAGCTGAATCAGCAAATAATTAGCAGGCCCAGAGCCGGGGGATTAACATCCCTCTCCTCTCCAGCCGTCCAGTCCGGCTTAACCCTTTCATCTGAGTGTCTCCCAAGTCCTGAAGCTTTGGGGTCTCCCAGGGGGAGATGCTGCCATGGGGATGGCGCCTCTGGGGGGGTGCCCAGGGTGTCACAGGCGGTGTCTCCTTACCAGATCGGTGTCCCTGTGGCAGCAGCAGCCGGGGGAGCTGGCGCAGGGTCGGGGCGAGCCGTCAGTCCCGTGGCTGGCGGCTCGTTTGTTCACCTCCGGGCAGCCCGATGACAGCGCTTCCCTTTACTACCAGCTGCAAAAACCTGGCAGCTGATTTAGGAGAGCTCCCGGGGCCCAAAATGTAAACCGTTTTTCACCAGGAATGTATAAGCAAGCCATAAAATAAGGGATTTGAGTCTGGTCACATGGGACAGGCATCCCATAAAATTGAAGCATTGATCTGTATTTTAGTGAGCAGCTTCGAAACTGCCCGGATGATTGAAGACCTGAGCTTTAACAAACTCTGTAATCTCCCACCATACATCTGAAGTGGCATGTTTGAAGTCCGAGGAGGAGTTATTTATATTATTTGTATAATACACGGTGAAAGGACATTAGCCACAGCTCGAGCACCAGCGGTGGGTATTGCTGCTGGGCAGAGGGGAGCAGCTCTGTGAGGCATCGCTCCTTGTCGGGCTGCTCCACACGTGGGCACGTGTGTGACAGCTGAGGTGGCCTGTCACCATGGGATCTGGCCGTGCTGCTGCCCACCAATGCCATCCTGGGTGCCCTGTGCCCTGTGCAGCTGCTGGGCTGGGGTGCAGCGCCCTGCCCTGCTCTCCTGATGGGCATCATGTCTGTTCTGGCATGTGTCACTCCCTTCTCAATGGCAGTC
Organism: Ifrita kowaldi; assembly: GCA_013398055.1. Lineage (NCBI taxonomy): Eukaryota > Metazoa > Chordata > Aves > Passeriformes > Cinclosomatidae > Ifrita > Ifrita kowaldi. The sequence goes on from VZRS01000742.1 coordinate 25,677, forward strand.
ACTCCCTTCTTGACGTCCATCACCTCCTTCCCAGCAAGTGTCACCTGTTCTTGGTGTGTGTCACACACTCCACAGCATCTGTGTCACCACCACCTCCTTCCCGGTGAGTGTCAGCCCCATCCTGGTATGTGTCACCCCATTTGCAGTGTGCCACGTCTTCCTGGCATGTATCACACCTTTCCCAGCATATGTCACCCATTTCCAGCCTGTCACCCCCTTTCCAGGATGGATCACGCTGTTCCCAGTGCGTGTCCCCGCTGTGGATGCTGTCCAGGCTCCACTGCTCATGGAGTTCCCTCTTCTTGGCAAAGCCATGCAGGGAAAAACCCCATTTCCACCCTTTCCTTTTCATGGCCCAAACTGCCCTTGCCCGTCAGCAACAAAAAAATTGTTGGAGAGGTATATATTCACTATAAAAAGTGTAAATTTGGAGGTAAGCAAAATTATTCATAAATTCTAATCAAACTCCAATCAGCTCAGGCAAAGCTGGATGCCTGGAGTATGAGTTGAGAAAGGCCAAGTGCCACTTAAAAACATGACTTGGTTTCCCATGTCTGGGAGATGTTTCCTCTGTGCCCTAAGTTCACATTCTGTGATTTGAAGGGACTCAGCAAAAAATGGTTAAATATGGAAAGTGTCTCCTCCAAAACCAAACAAAACCAGTATAATTTGGATCACATAAGTACATTGCAACCTTTAAATGAAGCTCCTTGGTAGCTTTCCTGCCCCAAAATCACTGATTTCCCCACTATATATTTTTGGGGAGAGCTGTGAAACCCAAACCAGTCAGTAAGTGTGTGGGAAAGGGAAGTTCTCAGTTTTGGTGGCAGTTCCCAAAATGCTGAGCTCAGTGAAACACCATCTGCTTCCCCACTGTGCTGGAAGAACCCCCGCCGAGGGTGATGCAGAGACACCCAAAATCCAATTTTTCTCTTTCCTGTTTCTCTCTCCTGGATTATCACTAAACACAACAATTAGTGATGTTATCATCCAAGTAACCAACAGCCCCTGGAAACTCTACAAGCCCCCATCAGGTGAGCCACAGCTGGGGCAGGTGCCACAGCTCGAGCTCAGCCCCACTTTCCCACTGTGGGCTTCGGGGCTAGGTGGAAATCTGTGCAATATTCAGCCTCTTGAGAGTATTTTGTGGCAGCCAGAGCTGTGCTCCCGTGCCCTTGGCAGGACGATGGGAGGCTGTGATTACTAAATCCCTTGCCCACTTAAGGCAGGCTCGGTGCTCCAGCCCAGGGCGAGGCATATTTGAAATGCTTCGGGCCAGATTCGGGCTCCTGTGCTGCTCAGGCTTCCAAACCGCTGCCCAGGAAAAAATCCTCCCCAAAATACCCCTGACTGTGGCGCTGAACCCACACTGTTGGGGGGTCCTTGGGGTGGGCGCTGCTACACCCACGGGAGCTCTGGGATGGGAAGGACAGCGGGCACAGGGGGAACAGGGAATGCTTTGTCTCATGGAGGCAGCCCCAAACAGAAAGAACCAGGCGAGACAGCCAGGGCTGGCTGCTCCCGGGGCTTTGGCACCCTCGTAGTGGGGTCCAGGCACAGAGGGGCCGTGGGGGTGTCACCAAGACCCTCGTGGGGAGCATTTCTTCTCCCCCGAGCAATGCCCCAGGAAAGGGAGCCGGTTAACTCCGCGCCACTTAAAACAGGGATTAAGCACATAAGGCTGATAAGGGACTAGGAGGGTCATTCCTCACTCGCTCCCCAGTCACAGGAGGGGCTGGGGCTGCTGAGGATGGGGCTGAGCAGCGGGGTGGGCAGAGAAGGCGGCATGGGGAGAAGGCGGCAGAGCAAAGCCACAATGAATGCCCCGTGTTTCACCACACGGGGAAATTTTTAGGACAGAATTTTGGCAGGGGCAGAGCGCCACTTTAACAACAATGACTTTAACAAGCGTGTGTGTGTTTGCAAGATGCCCGTTAAGTTCCCTTATCCCAGGGAAAATGCTCCAGTTACCTGCTTGGCTTTCATGGACTGGGAAAAACTGAAAAGGACCAAGCCCATTTCTTCATCCATCCCGATGAGAAAATTCCTCGCAGTCACTCGCTGCTTGGCCAGAGTTAAGCCTCAGCCTGCATCTTGCAGGGAAATAAGACGAATCAGCTCTGGGTATGACCCCTTCTGCAGGAAGGCACAGCCCAATCTTGTCCAGCCAGCGTGTCCTGCCCTCCCTGCATCCCTGCAGCTGGTTGAGGGGCAGCTTTTACACCAAAACTGCCACAGTCCTGAAGTTCTGCTTTCTGCATGAAAAATCAGCTTTTTCTTAAAAAAAACCCCAAATATTTGAAAATATTTAAGTGTGATCACTTAAAATGGGGCGTGTGTGCATGTAAATAATTTTAAGTCAGTCTCAAGAGCTTTGCTTGCCTGACTCATGATCAGGGTTTTTTTATATATCACATCAGAAAGTACTGTAAAACATACTTTCAAAGCCTCAGAGGACCTTGGCCTCCTTGGAGTATTCAAAAGCATCAATTACACGAGCATTATGGGCAGGATAGTTTGTACGAACCCTGTTAAAAAGTCAACCTGAGACTTGTGCCTCTAAATCCCCTCACTGCCCCCAGGGCTGGAACTGATTTTTGCCCGGGCTTCGGCACTAGGAAATGTTTCAGTTTAAAAAACGTTGAAAAACATTAAAACCAGGCCGTATGCACTTATTATTGAGAAAATCCCACACAGATGGACTGCATTGAACCACGAGCAATTATTTTCTGCCGTTCTCGTGGTTAATGAGATGATCAGAAGTCCCCGGCGGCCTTCCTCTGCCTGCAGTCCTGTGCATCAACCTCCTCTTCTGCAGCCTGGGGCTGCACAGCTCTGGCACCAGCCCCTGCCAGCGTGGGGTTCCCTGCCAGCGGGCTGAGAAGGCAGCGAAGGCAGAACCTTGCTTTTCAGCAGCTGTAAAACCCAGAACACGGGGTTTTTTTGGTGCTGAACGTGTTTGGGTGTGCCTGTGCATCAGGGACCCACGCGCTGGCAGGAGCTGGTACCCTATGGCAAACCTACAGCTGAACGGGAGCTGCAGGGCTTTGGCACGGCACGGGTGGCCGAGACGAGAAAAAAACCAGCTTTTTTCCCCGTTTTCCTAAATCAGGTTTGGTGCTATGCTGCCAGCGAGGACGTGCTTGCCCGTGATTGCTGAGCACATCCCGCTTGTGCTGAGCACGGGGTGCCGGTGCCGAGGCGCGCCGGCGATGGATGGAGAGCCCTGGCCGGGGTTGTTTACATCCCCCGGTGCCTCTGCGCCGCCGGAGCCCTGCGCACCCGGGCCGCGATGCACACTCACTGCTCCGGCATGAGCAGAGCCCAGGGTGGCTGAGCTCTGCGCCCTTATCAGCGCCAGAGCCCTAATTACTGTCCGAACCTCCAACACCGCCGGCTCGGCCGGTACCTCGCGGCCCCGATTCCCGCAGACAGAAGCTGTTATTGTCCAGATGAGGGGTTTGAAGTCTTGCAAACACAAACCTACCCTCAAAGGGAATTTCGTTCTTTCGCTGACACTTCCCAAGACAAAGAAACATCTCTGCCTGGGTTTTTGCAGATGGATCTGGCTTTTTTTTCCTTTCCCCCCTCCCTCACCCCGCCCCTCTGGATATTTGCTGGGCTGCCTGCGTCTGCTTTCAGTAAGGAAGGGATACGGGCAGGGGTCAGGACCACCACCCCGGTGTGGGGCAGGAGGGCAAACCCCACTGCCAGAGGGGCTGCAGCCGGTTTTACTGGAGGGCTGGGCTCCGTTTTCCTGGGACTCCGTGGTGGGATCCATCCCACGGCTCTGGGGCTGTGAGCCCTGCCGCTGTTGGGATGCCATGGGCTTGGGGTGGCAAGCATAAGAGCAGGGCTGGCAGCAGGTAGCTGCCAGTCAGGACAGCCAGGAGCTGCTCCAGGCTGCTTTTCACAAGGTATGGAGTTGAAAGCGTCACTTCCCCTGGTGTCATCACACAGGCACAGTCTGGATGTGGCCCCAGACAGCCACTTGCCAGCCTTCTCCCAAAATTCTGTTTATAACTGGGAAATGTCTGGATCCTTTCTTTGTAGCATCCACCTGCTTCCAGCAGGATGGGACACTGCCTGCTCTGGCTGGGGTTGGCTGAGCAAAACAGTGAAGGGAAATGCCGTGGCCTTTCTGCAATGTGAGTTAATCAAACTGTGCCTAGTTAGCAGCACACGAGGTGAGAGCCCAGAGCAAACCTCCTGCTGCCCGTGCTGGGCTAGAGCAGGCTCTCATATACCAGTGGAATCAGCGATTTAAAGGAGTAATGTGATCAGATGTAGCCAGTTATTATAACAGCCTTGGTGACTTTAATGAGGTCTTGCACAGACTGGATTACCATGGTCACTCATCCATAGTTCATTAGAACCTGCAAAAGGGGATCCACAAGAAGTCATGAAATACGATCTCCTAATCTCCCCTAAGTAGGAGAAGCCCAGCTATAAAAAAAAATGCCTTTTAAAAATACCCATGGAGTGAATAAATCTCCCTTGTGCTAAAAGGCAATGACAGCGGACCCGTGAGAAGGGGATCTGCTCGTGGGATGTGTTTTCCATGCACGCCGTTAGAGAGACTTTGCACAAGGAGTGCCCTGCCTGGGTGGAGGAACAGGAGACTTTCTAATGGTTTTTGTGGGATTCCTGGGGAAAATAAATAAATAAATAAATAATGGCTGGGAGGAGGAATGAGACAGGCAGACCTGCTGTCCCCATGGGCAGCAGTGGGCAGAAAGCCTAGAGGAGGAAGGTCTGCCCATCTTGGAGGGATGCCCAGTTTCTGGTGTCCCTCTCTGTTCCAAATGCCCTGTGGATACATCATTTATGGGCAGTGAATGGCAGCCAGCTGGCACCTGCTCCTCTCAGGCTGTTCCCAACCAATCCCTTTCCCAGGAAAGGTGGGCTTGGCATTACCCTGGGTATCTGCCCACCAGGACAGCTTATTGGGATGAGGATTCTACTCTGAGCATGAAACATCACCTCGTGCAATCAGGTCATGTGTGCAAATTCCCGAAGGCTCATCTCAGCTGGAATGTCTGGATCGTCTCTGTGGGGTGACATGGTGGCTGAGGGCTGTTTCGGGGCCAGGAGGACAAGGTATCCCCTGAGACCTGAAGGGATTGGGATGGAGCAGCTGGGACAGAGCTGTTCCAAGAGCTGGCAGTGATTTCAACAGCTGGTTCTGTCCAGTCTCACTCCATGGGCAATGGGAAGTGGAACATCCCCATGAATGGAATAGAAAGCAGATCTCCAGAAAGTATGGGACCAGAACCACAATCCCTGCCTTATGGTGCAGGCAGATCTCTTAACTGGGAAACCCACATCACTCCGTGGGCAAAGGAGCTGGCATAGCAGCAGGGATGCCAGTGTGGAGGGATGCCCATACAGGACTGCCCAAGCAGGACATGCAAAGAGAAACCCTGAGAAGATTCCCTGTCCACTATAAACTGTGCTGGCCCTTATCAGGGAGAGCATTCAGTAAGCGATTAAGTGAAGACTTTATTAATACTGCTGCAGCTGGGACTGCTCAGGGGCTTAACCTGAAGCATGTGCTCCTCTGGCTGAGGGTCTTAATGCACTTAGTGAACATCTGGATACGGCCCGCCCCTTCCAGACCTTTCTTCTCTCCACGGGCAGTCGGGTTATCTGGAGGGGAAGGAAGCCTGAAAGCCGACTCTGTCCTCCAGGGCCGCTCTCATTCCTCAGCAAGCCCAGGGGACAACTTGGCAGTAAGGAGCGTCGCGTAAAGGAATGTCCCGTGATGGACGGCGCTTAATGGGACACCTCCACATGCACCCCTGGCCACGGGTGCAAACCCTGAACTGTTCCCAGCAGCCTCCTGGTGTGGAGAGCTGATGGTGAGGCTGAAGGATGCCCACAGTCAGCCTCACAGCGGGGTGGATGCTTTCCCTGCAGACACCTCTGCACAGGCACTGGTACCTCTGGACGCGCAGGCTCTGCAGACTCCAAACGCCAAGAAATGTTTGACAGAGCAGCATACATATTCCAAACATTGTTTGATTCATGTTTTAAAGTCTCACTTGCAAGCATACTTCCCCAGCTCAGACATCAATCACTGCAAATATGTTCTTATAAACAAAGCAACACAGACTGACTGTCTCTTCCACCCTTACCATACGCAGGTCACCGGGCAGCACCCTGGGGAGAGGCGCTTCCCAGCACGTCTGAGCCCCCCTCGGAGGACACCAGCACAGGTAGCTGGGGAAAAGCAATGGGAAACCTGTCACAGGTGGCACGGTACCGTGCAAGGATATGTATCCCAAAGGAAGGCAGTTGGGTCCATTGCTGCGCCAGGAATGACTCGCTCCTGCTGCACAGCCACTGCACAAGGGTGGCTGTCCTCGAGGTTACAGCTGTGCCTTCATCTCCTCATCTCACTCCATGCCCCACCAAACACACATCCCTGCAAGATGAGATCTCCCCAGGCAGGGACAGGGGAGATGAAGTTCCTGAAGGTTAGGATGAAGTATTTCCCAGCATATGGGCTGCACACTTACATGGATGATGAGAGCAGAAGTACAATTTCATTTTATATTTTAACCCTGAATGTCTGATTATCACATCTAATAGCTCAAGAGACCCCCCTTCTCAGCATTAGGGACCTGCTGTGTGTGGTGTGGGCATGGGAGTGTCATAGCTGGCTGCTCCCCACTGTTGCTGCAAAGTCACCACCAGAGTTTCCCTGTCCCTGCTGCCTGCAGGGACCCAGGGAAGTACTGGATCATGGTTGTACCTGCTTCCTCCACTACTGGGGACATCCCAGACCCTACAAGCCTCAGCCCTTGCTACCACACAGCAGAGACCCCAAAGTACGTGGAGCTCTGGGGCCACCCCTGCCACCAACCAGGCACCCCAAGAATCTGGAGAAAAGTGATGAGACATGACTGGGACAGTGGAAAAAAATGTCTGCCCCAGACTCACAGGGTTTGGACACTTTTTAAAGCAAACTCCCTTTCTTTAGGACGCTCCAGCAAAGTTCAGGATCTTGTTGGTAGGTGACTCTCGCACTTCTCAGTTCTCTGTTTAGGAAAAATAAATAGGAAAGAATCCAGAGGCGGTGCTTTCCTCCCGCTCTGCGAGATGGATCAGCGTTGCCACTGCAGGAAAACTGTCCCACCGTGATCCAACCCAGCGCTTTGTCCTGAAATGCTCTGCCATGGCTGAATACATGACTCCTCTGGAGCAGGGTGACACATTCCAGCCCCAAACAGTGACACTGACAGATGCAATCAGCCTGCAAGGTTTAATGGGAACATGGCGCTGGTGGAGACAGCAGCGGGAAATTTATGAGGAATTCATGAGAGGAAGAGGAAAATGAACAGCATTTGCTGATGCAAAAGGGAGAAAGATCCCAACAGGGCAGCAACTGAGCCATGGCGTGGTGGCATTTACTGGGGGCAATTTGGATCCTGGCTGTGGGGAGGGAAGAGCAGCGTGGTGGGACCAAAAAGGGGCCCTGGCCCTCAGCCACAAAAAGAGCAATTGGGAGGCAGCTCTGTGGCCATCTCTTGCAAGGGAAATGATGAGCCCTGTATCCCACCATGACTCCTAAATTGAGTAAACCCCATCCTGCTGCCAAGCACATCCAGAACTGCTTTTTCAGAGCAGCAACGCTCCTTCTGCCTGGCTTTGGGCAGGCTCAAACTCTCCCAGGTCAGGAGCTACATCTGACAGGTCACTGGGGCTCATCCAGCCCAGGGCTGAACACCACACTGCTGATGGGAACCTGCTCACTGCCTAAGCTCCCTATTTCAGCCAAAGCACTAAGGCCAGGGAGATTTTGGACGTGTGTATGCCAGGTTTTCTTCCTCCACTCTTGTCCTGCACCCCTCTCAGTCGGACAGAGGGTCTGTATCAGTCTGCATCTCTCCTGACTCAACCCAGCACCAGCTGTGATGGCCTGAGATAGCAGCAAGTGGCTCAGCCATAGGGCTCCGGGGGCAATTAGAGAGGAGACAGCTCCTGCCTGCACCCAACTCCTTCCCACACCCCAGGGCAGGGCTCGGAGCCTCTGGAACCTGCTGGGATGCTCGGGGGGCTGCATGCTTTGGGATACTGCCCCACAGAGGGGTGAGGAGGGCGGCCCCACTACACTTCCCGCAGCCAGCACGGACTGACAAGGCTGTGAGGAGGGAAGGAGAGGGGAAAAAAATGTCTCACTGCTGTAAGGAGATTTACTGGGCTTGTTATCAGCACAGGAAGAGCCAGAGCTTAGGGGCAAATGGGAGATGCTTTGCCTATTGCGGTATTTTTTCCTACTGCGCTCTAAGCCGGTTCACGCGGCGCAGGCAGGCGGCACACCCGGCTCCACTGCTCCCTTTCCAGCAAGCTCCGTGTGAGCCCTGTCACCTCCAGCTTTCTGCCTGCCAAGGCAGTAGCTGCTCAGAGCCCAGAGCACCCGTGTTCATTTAAAAAGTGCTTTGTGTTTAGGTGCTGGTGTCCGTAAGCACAGCAGAGCCCCTGGCGTGGCTGAATGCTGCAGCCCAGCTCACCTGGCTGGTGGCTGCTCTCCTCATCCACCACATTTGGGTCTCAGCAGCTGCTTTTTACCTGGAATGGGGTTTGCAACCACAGCCAGGACCGAGAGATGGGTGGTTATGGGGCTTCTGTGGGGCTTCCTGATCCTGCTGACCGCTTGCACCTCACACCATTGTCACCACACCACTCCTGGGCTGGATCCTGGGGCTTATTTCCATGAGATCTCAAGGCTGCGGAAGGTTGGGAATGAGAGGGTTTTTTCCTGGTGAGAAGGAGGGTTATGCTTTGTGCTTATTTGAAGCCCCTGTGAATACCCGGGGGAGCACACGTGTGCTGGGGAGCCAGTGCATTTTAGGGGGCACATTCATCCATTACAGCTGCATGTGGGAGAGGGGGAGAAACAACTTCCTCATCCCATAGACTGCCCAATAACATCCATGGAATTAAAACAAGGTCTGAGCAAGAGAAATGCACCCGCAAAGGCCTTTATCTGGCAGAATCAGAGCTCAGCAGCAGCACGGGAAGCAGCACACGGCCCGCAGGAGACTGAGCCCATCTAGAGTTTCGGCTCTGGTTAATGACACAGCAAATTGAGCCTGTCATCTTTAGACATGATGTTTCTTGTCCTTTTGGCCCAAGAAAACAGCCACCACCCTCTAAAACTGCAGTTTCACAGCAGTGTAGCCTCTTCTCCCCCCATCCCCTCCAGAGGAAAGGCAGTGGCAGCAGCCCTTGGCGTGGGAGGACGCGGCGCTGGGGGCTCACCACCCTTCACCCCACGATTTCAGCATCACACCGAGAGGGTGATGCTGGGCCAGCTGCCTCCTGGAGAGCCACAGCAAGGAGGAGCACCCATCCAGAGAATCCCAGTTTCCCTCATAAGCTGGTGGGTTCACGCAAATCCATGAGGAACAACTTCTCCCTCATTCCGTGAGTGCTGGGCTCCCGGCAGGGCTTCACCAGGCTGGGCTTGCCAGGGGCAGCTGCATGGCAAAACTTCACTGCCAAAAACCCTGGGATAGAAATATTTGTGCCTAAATCACAGATTGATGTCACTAGCAGAAAAAGCAGCACCATATATATATATATATATACACACTATATATATATTTCTTTATATTTACAACTGAAATCGTAATTATATTCTGACTTACATTTATTTTATTTTTATATATTAAAACATTGATTTATATATGCAAGTATATTCTTATCTATATGTAAATACAGTATCAAGATTGCTGGTGTGTATATCGCTGGCTTAGGAATTACTGCCTTTTTTTGTGTGCTCTAGGTATAACACGGAGTATGTTAAAAAATAACTCTAAGAAGGGTTTAAACACCTTGTTGGAGAATGGTTTTTGTTTGTCCCAGGGTGAGTGTTCTCAGCTCCTGCATATGATGGGCCCTTTAGAGAGGCCACAGGAGCTCTGGGGCAAGATCTCAGTGTGGCTGAATGCTGGTACAAAACCCCTCCCTGCCAGAACTCACCCCACAAGCCTTCACCCTAATGGAAAATGCACTGTGCTGAAGTCAGGGATACTCCAGCAGCCGGGATAATCAGCAGTGAAGTGCTGGTGGTGGCCATCACCTTGCCAGCACCCACCAGCTTTGTCCGTGTCCCACAAAACATCCCTGGAGCCGCTGCACCGCCAGCGCGGCAGATTTCACAACGTTTCCCCAGGAGTGTTTGGATTTACGGTGTAAAACAAACCACTTTTGTCCAAACAAGATGCTTCTTGCAGAGATGGCTATTTTGGGTTGGGTGTTTTTTATTTTAATGGCCTTTCAAAGAGCAGAACTGGTTTGCACGAAGCTGCTCCAAATGTTTCCAAGCAAAGTTTAAGAGAAAACTGGAGTTTCGCTTAAGCGTGTTTTAATGGGGAAGGCTTGTTTTTCCTTCATGTTCCCTGCTCTTCTTGGAAAACCAGGAGCCAAGGGAAGAAATGTCTTCAGCTCACAGCAAACGATTTTATTTCAGTTTTGAGAAGTAGGGAGGGATCAGCATTTTTATGGGAGCAATTTATTTCCTTCCAATAAGCTCCATTTCAGACAGTTTTTTTTCTCCAGAGCATGTTAGGAGGAGTCACATATTTACTGTATATATTGACATACAATAAAAGCGTTATTCTTTGGAGGTCTGGATTCACTTTTTACAGCATGTCCTCATCCTGTGACTCCCTAAAAGCAAGGAGGTAGCAATATCCATGATGACACCATGAACCACAGTGACAAAAGGACACTCAGTGTCTCTGTGCCTTTTTGCCCCAAAATACCCCCACCTCCCCCCATGCCTGTGAAGGCAGCAGCACAGCCATGCTGGGTGCTGGATCCCTGCTTGGGATGGGAAATAATGAGCCCTGGGGAGGCTTCTGCCACCTCCCATTTATAAAACAGGGGAAAAAAGGGTGGGAAAAAGCACTAAAATTATTTAAAACCCCCAACTCCCAAATAATTTTCACTTGCAAAAGAAGTATTAACAGATGCTTGTTAATTCTCAAAACCATCTCAATCTGCAAAAAACCCAACCTTGGAAAACCCATCTTGAGAGTCTTGCTGTAATGGCTGGCCCGGCAGCTGCACAGACATCTCAAGATGCAGTGGGGGGAACCAAGGGAAAATCAATCCCTCTGCTCCCATGGAAGTGAGCAGTAACTCCTGCACCTGAGCGGAGAGAAAACCTGGAATTTTGAGAGAGCCGATTAAAACCAGGATAATAAGGCACCACTAACTATCCTCATCCTCCTACCTGAGCCCAGTTGGGAAGGCACAGCCAGGCCTGGCACGAGGCACTATGTGATGAGAACTGGAGGTGCCCTGAAAATCTTAGAGACAAAATGAATTAAAAACCCCATGTGGATCCACACAGAGGGGAAGGTGGGAGGTTGGGATACCGGGACATGGTCCCACCACAGGGAAGCATGGACAGGATGCTGTTCCCTGGCTCTGGTTGCTCCACAGTGCCAGCACATCACACTGAGCCTGTGACACAGCAGAGCCCTGTTAAAAGCATCCCAACCTATTTTGGTGGTCTGGACCACTTTCAGCAGCCTTTTCCCACCACAAAGCCATTTACCTGCAATGTCACATGGACACAGTGCAGAATAGGAGCTCAGCCACCAAGCCACGTCAGTCTCTGTAGCAATGGGACAGGAGGGGAGCCCCTCTTTCAAGGAATGTGGGATGGTGGTGTAAGCAGGGACCAGGGAAATCCCTCAGGCACACGGGGCGTCGTGGTACCTGGGGTTGGAAGGAGTGTGAAGAGAAGCCCCCACAGTGGCACCACCAGGATGAGATGGAGAGCAGGGGGACAGGGAGAAAGACCCATCTCATGTCATGACCCACCAACACGCAGGAGATGACCCAAACCTGCACTCATGTCTGACCAAGGGAAAAGTCAGAAGCAGCAAGTCCAGCTCTGCCCATCCAGACCCAGCAGTTGTCTCCAACTATGCCCCAAACCAGATACTTTTGATGAAGACGCCAGGAGCTGCCTTAATAAGCGCTTATGCAATCCTTCTCAGGAGAGGAAATGTCTTTCCCAATCCCCAGCCGTTAGCAGTTGGCTGATGCCCTGGAGCAGGACATTTTAGAGCCCTTGTAAATTTGCTTCAGGAGTGGAAAGTGGTTCGAGGAGGGAAAGGCACTGGTTTTTGTCAGGGACCTGAATCATCTGGGAGCTCTTCTCCACTACTCCCCATGAGTGGAGAGCTGCCACCACGAGTCAGCAGCCAAACCCTGCCCCGAGCCGGGTGATCAAGGATGGGAAAATGACAGTGGCAGCTTCTACCCCAGGGTCAGCAGCCAGCCTCAAGGCTTTGGGGATCACTGTTTGTCTCAGCAGGGAATCTGAGTGGGGAAAGAACAGGTTTTAAGGTAGGAGCATCACTCCTGATTCTGTGCAAAATTTCCTTCAAGAAGAGAGGTCAACCAGAGAGCAACTGGACGGGTTCTCCAAGCACATGGCTCACCTGGGCTGCCAGTCAGAGCTCATGGGCTGGGTTTTTCTGTCATCTCCAATTGCGTGTCTATGACAGGTAATGTAATGTAAATAGAAATTCCACTAATGGCAGGTGGAGCCTCCTTCCACTCATTTCCAGGGCAATCAGATGAGGGAACAGCTCTGTTTTAAGTGAGATTCAGGGCACCCATGTCAGCCTAGAGCAATGATTCTGGGGCTGGTTCCAGCGGTTAGGCTGCTGTTACATTCCCTTTACCTATTGTTTGCATCCAAACCTAATTGCAAATTGACATGAGCCGTCTTTGGGGAGCTGCTGTTCTATCAGCACAATGAGCCATTGTTGAAATGGCTGCAGCAATTTTCCAGGTTAATTTATGGCCGCCACACCCCATTAGCAGCAATAAATGTGGAGCCCGGTTTTGCCGAAATTGTGAGTTACGATTTTTCAAATAAATACATTTTCCTATAAACCAGCTCTCTGTTTAGTTTGAATGTTCCTCACAGACACATCCATCTACATAAAATACACAGGAGAGGAAGCTGAGCTGTGACTTTACTCTGATGACATAAAAACTTTTGTAAACACAATGTCACTTACAGTACTAGCAAAGAGAGAGCCCAAAAAATAAACAGCGAGTGCCTGGCCCATCCCTTTGGGAGCTCACGGAAAATTTAATACTTTTTTCCGTAAAGTTTTGTTTTCCTCTTGATTTATCCACGCAAGACAGAGGCTGTTTGGCCATAAATAGATGGTATTTCTTGAGGGGCAATGGTTGCAGTCATCCTGTGTGTCGCCATAGGGGCGGCACGGGAGGGGTGTGGACACAGGAGATGCTGTGGGCTGCTGCTGAGAACAGGGACATCCAGGCACAGCACCGTGTTCACCCTCAGTTCCTCCTGCTCCTTCTGTGGGCCTTTGACAGACTGAACCTGACTTGGAGTTGCTCCTGTGATGCTGATGCAGGATCAAGCAGCCCAGTGAGGTAGTCTGGGGCACTCAGGCAGTGTGTGGGCACAGGAGAGCATGGGCACCAGCAAGTATGAGCTCTGCTGCACCCCAGCACCCCCCTCCCCTATGAAACCCATCCTGGCACAGCAGGACACATGTGGCAAACCCTGCTGGGGTGGAGGGATGCCCTGAGTGGGCTTTTGCAGCCCAGCCTTAGCTGTGACCCCAGGGCTGAGTTCATTGCTGATAAAACTGACTTGATTTCATTCACTTCTGCAGGTTCTCTCGCTCCTCACATTGCCAGGAGGAAAATAATCCCCCAGAGCAGCTCTCTGCAGCTCTCCTTGAAGCTGACTCTGCTCATGCCTCAGTTTCCCGAGGGTTTTTGCCACCGTCCCCCGAGGCCTCTGAGAGCAGAACTGTTAGGAAGGTGCTGAGTGATTATTATTGCATTATTTCAGGCAAGTGCTATAAATACCCAGGGGCACCTTTAGACACAACCCAGCTGCCCAGGGGAGCTGGCTCAGCCCTGCTCTGCGCCTGCAGTGGCTGAGGAGGGGATCGAAGGCCGTGGCCGAGTGAGGAGGTACCCTGGGCATTACCTGACGGGGGACACGGTGTGGGGCTGTGGGGTGACAGGGCTGGGACCCTCCTGGCTGCACCCTGGGGCTGCAGTGGAGCTTGGGGTGGGGGGATGTGGGTGCAGGAGGGTGCCGGGATGCTGCAGGGAGATGCTAACAAGGAAGACAAGGGGAATATTTTACGGGGCTGCAATGTAAACAGAGCTGGAGCAGAGCCCCTTTTTATGGAGTCCCTGTCCTGCCAGGGCATCTGCCAAGGCCCTGATTTACGCTCCTATTTAGATAAGGGAGCCAGAGGGGGGGAGCAGAGCTGGCGTCAAAGTCACAGGACACCCGGGGCTGCCGCTCGCTGGGCGCTGATAAGGAGGTGGCTGAGGGGCCAGGGCCAAAACCTCAGCTCCCGTCCCAGAAATGGGGATGGATGCAGAGCTTGGTGGCTCCTGCTGGGTTTGGGGTGCTGGGGTTCACAGAGACCTGGGATAACCTCACTCCCAACATGCGGCATTGGCCCCCTCACCATCGCCTGGCCATGAGGGCAGGAAATCTTCTTCTGGGAAGGATTTGAAGGAAAACAGGTGGAGAGAAACGTGGTTCCTCCTGCCATGCCAGCCATAAATCGCCTAATCCAAACTGCCCAGCGTTTTCTCCCCCATGTGAGTGGGGAGATGTGAAATTAAAGAAACTCACCAAAAGTTTGAGAAGTGCTAAATTTGGACGCCATGACAAAGGCAGTCTGGTTTGATTTAGAAGGTGTCGGCATGAAAAGGGCTCTGGTTTTATTATTTTATTAAAACATGAAAGATTAGAATGATTTTCCGAAGGAAAATCAACCCTCTGGTCCCACTATTTGCTCAGCTGAGCACTTCCAAACTCTGCAGGGTCCAGGGACCTCCATCAGGGGGTGGATTAAGCAAGATAATGCCCAGGCTTGGGCTGGACTTACCTGGCTTGGCAGCTGGAGGCTGGAGGTGACTCTGGAGCACGGCTCAAGGCGACAGCTCCCAGCAGGATGTGGCTGTAAGTGGCCTGTGCAACGCAGGGATACAGGGATGAAAAGGGTATTTCTGGGGGGTGTTTCTAGAGACGGGGTTTGGTGGCACAGACTCTAACCTGGAAGTTTGCAGGGTTGGAGAGAAGCTCAGTGAGGAGCCTGGGGTTTGTAAGAAGAGCAGGGCTCCACAGGTGATGCTCTGCCTGCATGGAGGAGGTGAGGCATGAAGTGGGACCCCTGAACTTCTCCCAGGTGGGCACTGGCTCCCAGCGGCGCTGAGCCAGGCTCGGGGATCCCACCCAACCGCGACTGTTTTGAAGGAAATCGGGGACACGACGCCCTACCCAAGGCCTGGCTCTAACAGGAGTATAATCACTAGCAAATGTTTGCAGGGCGCTTGTTTAAAGCGGGTGGGGAAGGGGGGTCTTTGCAGCAGCTGAGAACAAAGCAGGGGGGAACAAAGCTGGGCAGATCCGGCACGGCCGCTCCCCCCCAGCCGCCGGAGCCCGGCAGAACCGGAGACCTGCCTGCACCCTGCCCCGACCCCCCCAGCCTCCTGCCTTTGCAACTCGCCTTGTAACAACTAACGATGGAAAATCCGAGGCATTTAAGTGGCTCCCGAATCCGCCCGGGAACCGTGATTGAGAGAAGTCAAATAAAATTTGTCATCTTTAAAATGCAGGAGGACGTTAATGGTGTGTTAGCCCGGATGATTAATACAAGCGCCTGCAAACAACCCTCCAACGTTTCCACCCTCCGCTGCAAGATGAATCGCTGGAAAGCGCCGTTAATCGCTAACATACCTTGGGCCCAAAGCCCCTTCCTGCCCCGCCGTGCTGTGATCACCGCTGCCGTGCCCAGCCCGTCCTCACTGGGAGTCACTGCAGCAAGAGCAGGGGTCGGCCCCAATGTCACCAAGCACGGCTGGGGGTGAAGCCCGGGCTCTGAGACACATCCTCCTGGGGATCTGTCTCCCGTGGGTGCAGAGGCGAGCAGGACGTGCTGTCCTCTTTAGGGCCCCGCCCTGGGCTTGGGTTTGGGGCTGGGGTGAAGTACAAGATCCCAACTCCAGCGGGTCCCCCCAGCCCTTCCGTGGCCAGGCTGGGACAGGGAAACACAGGGCAGGTCCCCACCTCCCTAGTGTAAATAAATCTGTGTGCATGGACAATAGCATTTTTATACATCTATGCATCTATGCAGTGTCTGTACATGGGTGAGCAGCACACACACTTGTGTTCATAAGCCACGTGTGTGATAGGTGTGCGTGTGCCACACGTGAGTGTGTAATATACTCATGGGGACACTGTGTGTGCAGCAGATCCGTGCGGCTGGTGTATGTAACAGACACGGGTGCACGTGTGCGACGCGTTTGTGCAGTGTGTGCACAGCACAGGGAGTTGTGTGGTGTGTGCAGCATCTTTGTGGTGAATGCGGGCAACGTGTCCAGTGCATTGGTGTGAGCAGCAGTGCATGGTGTAACCAACACGAGGGCAGCGTGCATTGCACAGCGTGGGCGTGTGCTGAACACGCGTGCAGTGCACATCCCTGTGCAGTCGTGCAACGCACGGAGCAGGCATGGGCCAGGAGCCCCATGCGCAGGAAGGGAGCCTATACCCCAACCCTGCCATCCTTCAATCCCTGGGGTGCCCAGCCCGGCTTCACTCCGACGCCTTCGCCCCCTTTTCTCCCCATTCCCCGGCTCCGGGTGCGGCCCCGAGCACCCCGCGCTGCCCACCCGGCTCCGCCGCCGCCCCAGCAGAGGGGAGGCAGCGGGGATCGAGGCGCTCCGGGACAGGGGCTGGGGTGGTCCTCGGGTCTTCCTCACCCCCTTCTCCCTGAAAGCAAGGAGCAGGCGGGACCGAGGGCAAGCGGCAGAGGTGTGAGCCCAAACCCCCGAGCCCGGAGCGCGGCGCACGCCCCCTCCGCCGCCCCGCTCCCCCCGGGGCCCCCGCGCATCCTCCCCTGCCCATTGGCTCCACGGCGGGGGGGCCGCGGACCTATATAAAGGCAGGGTCGGGAGGCTCCAGAAGGGGTTAAAAAAACCCCAAACAACAAA
>VZRS01000743.1:5526-35879 GCA_013398055.1 Ifrita kowaldi
TTTTTAATAAGGAAAACTGTGTTGCTGTTTATGCAGTAACTATCTGAAGTAATATTTTGGGAGTGGGTGTGCTGGGGATGTCTGTGTACCTCATATTCCTTAAGTTGCAGCTCATCACTACTGACCTCAGCTATTCATTCACTTCCTACCTGTTAATAAATCTTACTGGCCAGTTATAAGATAAGGAGGCATGTACTAATATGCTTGTGAGGGAGTTTTTACTAGGAGGAAGATCAAGGGGAAACTATTATGTCAGGGGAAAAAAGGATTCTCCTTATTTTTATCTGATAGGGAGGAGGAGGATGATGACTTGCAGAACACTAGAAGAGATGATATTTCTTTTTATCTTTGAAAAATATTCTTGGTATCAGTACAAAAGTATGGTACTGAGAACAGAAACCTTTAATCTTCAGGAAGAAGGAAGATGTTAAGTTCTATTAGATATTTCTGGTAATAGGCCTGTACTATTGCGTCTAAGTTTGCAATTAGAGAGTTGCTACAGTTATAGCAACTAGATGTCTCCCTTTAAACTGTATTTGAGTGCTGGAATAATTTCTAATACTCACAAATTTTGGGAAGAAAATCTCGATTTTTAAAGAGAATATATTTTCCAGATGAGAAAACAAATGTGAATTAAAATCTTCCTCTGGTAAAGAGAGAAAAGAGTTGGCGACTAACATGAGTAAACAACTCTTTATGTCCCTTTTCTACTAACCCCTGATGCTGGAATTTAGTTACTGAGCCTCACATTGCTCAAGAAGAGGTTTCCTCTACAGGAAACCATCTACCTGTGTGCAGTGAGTTGCCCTCAGCTGGGAATGCTGGTTTGGCAGGCACGGGTTCCTCAGCTTCCTTGGCACACTGTGCAGGGCCAGCTGAGGGAAGGTGCATGGAGGTGACGGTCTCCTGGTTGCTTTAAGAGGCAGAGGTGTTTTCAGGGAGTGACTTACAGCTGAATTTTTAAACAAATTTGTAAGAGTTTGAAATGCTTGCCCTGCTGTAACTCCCTGTCCCGGTACTGAGCGTGTGTGGAACTGAAAAATACTCAGTTTTAAATGTCTGTGTTTGCTTTGCTTGTTGCAGGAGTGGTTTTCACTGGAGCCTCTGCATGACTGGATTTATGGGATGAAATAGACATTTTCATATTGAATCTCACCTTTTCTAATGAAATATGCCTTTCTTCCCTCAGGCTTCTGACTTCACAACCATGTTTCAATATTTTTGTGTCACAGCAATATCTTTATCCAGCTTTTTTATCTGGTGATAGCAACATACTTTCTTCCAGATTCATAATTTCCTGGCCTTGACCTTGAATATGATTGTTTCACTTAATGAGGTGTCCCTTTTTTTCTCAAGTTCAGAATTACACATCAAGGTAGAAGAGCTCTGTATTGATACTGGGAACTGAATATATTATCAGTGAATTATGCTTATACAAGTGTGTAAGTATAGATAGGGACTGAGCTCTGCCTTCCCACACAAACAGCTCGTTAATGCGCAATCAGTCACTGCAGTTGCCTTGAACTTGGTGCGTAATGAACAGGTGGGGAAAAAGGATGGATTCTAATCTGGAACAGATCTGACATCAGGCAATTTCACTGATTGCTAATCCATTTCATTTGGCAACTTAATTTATCACACAGAATTTTCATCTTGTAACTTCTGAAGTAGAAATTACTTCGGAAGTGGCCTGTCTGAATATTATGAAGGTATTTGAGTCAGTCACTGCACCTGATCTGGTCTTATGTATATATTTATTCTCCCCCTTTTTATTTTACAGTGACCAGTAATTCTTCCTGTGGAGCTCATTTGAAATTATTCTTCAATAATTTGTTATGAAAATAAGTCCCTTAAGTCAAATGTTCCTGCTATTGAATATGGAAGCAACAAAATGTAAAATCTGCCCTTAAGTTGCTTATAGCATTTTGACATGGGATTTTTGCATTTATTAGTACTGATTTTTGGGGGGCTTTTGTTTTTTTTGGGTTTTTTTGGTTTTTTTTCAGTTGAGCTAAATGTAAATGGTTGATTATACTGGGAGCTTCTTAGTGAGTTTGCTGTCCATTAGAATGTTTTGTAAACATACTTTACATGTTTTATCTCCAGTGTCCAGAAAGGGAAATGGAAAACGTGTATTGAAATCTCTTGTATGGAGTCATCTGGCATCTGCCTGTGTGACTTAGACTGTTGTAATTTCCTCTAGGAATAGAACCAATATTGCTAACAAATTGTTGTTAATTTGGTTTTCATCTTTACTGTGAGCAGACTGTGGTGTTAATCAAAGGTTTGTCAAGTTAATTTACAGTTGGTACAATTACACTTGTGTGTAAAACCCCAGACTAATTTATACATACTCCTCACTTATTCATCAGGAAAGTCAATGTTAATAGTTGAGGGAATCGGTCATTCTCAATTGTGACATCTGTGAGTGAGTTTATTACTGCTTTCTGTGGAAAATGCTTTAAGCCTGGCTGGTGAGCAGTAGATGTGGTTAAACTTGCCCTCTGCTTGTGGTCTAATTTCATTTCAATGCTGTTCTTCCCTGTAGTGTAATACTCATTTGGATGAAAAGTCTGTGTATAGTGACAGTGAGAATGACATGGAAGGCGAGTACTGCTGGAGGTGTGGTTTATTTTAGGTGAAGAACTGTAGGTGCTGCCTCAGTCAAACACCATTTGCTGTAACCATGTGGCCGAGGCTTACGACTGAGGAGGCTCACTCAGAATTGCACTGCAGAAAGGGTGGCTGCAATGCACTTTGAAAATATCTCAGGTGTAATTAGTGTAACTCAAAACTTAAGCATTAAAAAAAGAGAGTTTTGGCAGTGCTGCAGACACATGTCGGGGTGAACTTTGTTTCTTGTTCTGGGGTGCTTTGGGAAGGGGAAATGAATTGTGGTGAAATGTTTTCATTCCAGTATTCCACCAGTGTGCTCACAGCCATCTCATGTAGCTAATGGAGATGGCTTCTGGGGGAAGATGTGCCTCAGACACCTGGATGTTATCCTGCCACATTGTGTGTGGTGCCAGCGAGCCGAGAGTCCTGGGTGGTGGAATGGAGGCCTAAACCTCGCATGCCTCAAGGAGAGCTTTGCCACTCAACCTGCCATATGGCTAGGCACTGCAAACAGACAGGCACTTCATGTTAATGATAATCAAGTGATGATTTCAAGCAGTGGGATGTGAGTGTTCAGTGACTTACTGAGAAGCCATAAAAAAAACCAGTAGAGAAGGAAACGTACTTTCCACTGGAACAATACACTCAAAAGGCTCCTTAAACTAACAGATTGTGGGCTGAAGCACCAGATGCAGATGTTGAGGTTCAGAGCTATGCTTTTTGACTTTCCATGTTCTCCTGAGCTCCCGTAGAAGTCTGAGTGGAATGAGATGAGTGTGCATGATCCTTAAGTATCTGAGACTTAATTATCTAAAACGGTTTGCCCAGACAAGTCGTGGATGCCCCATCCCTGGAAATGTTCAAGGTCAGGTTGGAGGGAAATTGAGCAACCTGGATTAGTATAAGATGTCCCTGCCCATGGCAAGAAGGAGTTGAACTAGATGATCTTTGATGATTCTTTCCAAAACAGGCCATTTTGTGATTCTAGGAAATACCCTGACACAAAGTTAATGGCCAACTCTCTCCTCTGACAGGATGCAACATAGTCTGTCTTCTGAAAATCTGATGTAAAATGGGCAAGGTAGATGTTTTAGTAGCCTAATCAAACCTGATGGTCTATGATAGGTGGATTTATTTGCAACTCTGTTTTCAGTGTTGATGCTTTCAGGACAGTATCTGTTTTACCTAGACCCAGTGTATTCTCCTTATTTCTTTGTGCATCAGTTTTTGAACCCATTTATTATCTCTGAGCCCAATGTGATTATTGATCCTTCATGCCATGGTTACCCTGGACCATTTTTGTGTGTGCCCTTTCTAGAGAAAACTAGCAGTATACAAGCAAAACACCTGCAAAGCCGGATTTCTTCAAAAATCTGTGATTCCCCTCAGTTGGGAAGCGTGAGGTGGTGTGGGATGCGGTGAATCCTTTCTGACAGCAGGTGGCAATAGTGCCCCTGTTATCGTGAAACCAATTTTTGGCTTGCGTACCTTAATTTTCCTGGACAAAATCGGTAATGACTTAAGCAGAGGAAACAAAATGCATGTATTCGAGGCATGCTTGTTGGATAGGCCATCGATACAGCTCGTGCTTATTAAATGCCGACTCCATTTCATTACGTGTGTTCAGTGTGTGTTTGAAATAGAACAGGAGACAGGCGTGGTTTGGAAGAGCTGTAAGCATCTGTTTTACTTCATAGAGGAAAATGTTTTGGAGGGACCTTGCTATCAGCCTGTCTTATCATACATTTGACAGTGCAGCTGTCATCTTGAGTGCGCTGACGGAGCAGGGTGGTGTAAGAAACTACTCAAGGTCGTCTTGAACAATTATGCTTCGTTTCATAATATTAAATCCACTTTTAATCAGGACTTGTGGGGGATTATCTAAAGGATTGTGGGTTTTTTAAGCCGATAGTTGCAACAGTGTTTTCTCAGTCAAGATAGGCATGCAACGTTGTGGGTTTTTTCAAGCTTTTGCATTTTAAAAAACCCAAACCAGTCAAGTAATTTCCAAATGCTGGGACACAAAAGAGAAGACTGCTTTGAGGCCTCTTCTCTCTACTTACAAAATATTGGCAGCAAGAGGTCAGCTGGTAGGCTGCGATTATCCCTGTGGTGTTAATATTGCCCCCCACACTCCTCTGTCCAGATGTATGTTTGCTCTTTCCTCCCTTTCTGTTTCTAACCATGAACACATTGGGTTGTTCTGGGTTTGCACAGATGTTGTCGCAACATTATCTCAGTCACTGTAAGTAGTACAGTGAGGTCAGCATGGGAATTAGCATTTCTATGTGTAATGTAATCTCGTTAAATATATGCAGTTAAATATTGAATAGGGGAAGGTCTACTTTGATTGGAACAAGTAAGCTTTAGGTTTATCTTATCTAATTTGCTAGGTGCAGAAAATGGGGTAAAAAAGCAGTGGTCAGAGTTAATGTCCAAAACTGCTGTTGTTCAGCTGGCTGACTCTGTCTGTCTCTCCTGCCTTCTCCTCGGGCAGGAGGAATTGCTTTTGCTTAATTCTCTCAGCTGCTGAGTAAAAGACCAATGCAGAGGGTTCCACCCTTTGCTAGGATTTTGTGTTTGTCTAGTGCTTTGCCATTTGCTCTAGGTCTTGGAAATTTTAGTCCCTTGAAATACAGTTTCCATTACTTGTTAAATAAATAATTATGGACTGTGAAATGCAGTTTAGGTTTTGTTTTGACCTATGGCTGTTAGCAACTGACTTTTCTGAGAAAAGAAAAATATTTCTATTTGCAAAACCACAAGTTGCTTTCTTTAGGAATTCAGAATGCCTCTCACTTAGAAATTAGTATTAAGGGTACAGCTTGGCTTTAAAAATCTGGGCTCCAAACTCCTTTGTGTGACCTGCTGTCACAGTCATAAAAATTAGTAATGGCAGCTAAATATACATCAAAGGTCGGTGGAAGCTTGTGAAAGCGGTATTTGCTTGTTAATCCAAGCACAAAGGCAAGTGTGTTTGCATCGTGTGCAAGGAGTAGCCACTTGCATGTTAATATACCGTTGCTCAGAGTTGTTTGGATGTGTTTGGGAATTGTTTTAATTACAGTATTGAAGGTGCTGCAAGGCCCTGTGCCTTCCTCACAGCAGTGGGGTGATGAGCTACTGCTCCTCCCAGGCTTTTTCCCTTCACTCTGCGGTGACAGGAACATTCAAGGTTCGTTTTAGTATCTCCTGCCTGGATTGTAACTTGCACAATGTGTTTGAATGGCCAAGAGGGCCGTGGGTGGTCCTGTTCCTTCTGCCCTTGGGGTACCCTGTCCCTAACACATTCCTGCTGGCTGCAGAAGAGCTCTTTGGAGCTCCGCAGCTTCTCGCCTGAGCTGCGCCCGAGGGCCGGCAGTCTCATGAAGAAAAGATGACTTGGCTCTTGTAGGAGAGATGTTGTAATGGTCCTTGTTCTCAGATGGTTTCACCAGTGAAGCCTTGAAGCCTGGGGCTTTCATTGTCTATTGTGTCTGAGTAGTTGAAACTTGTGAGAAAAACACTGATTCTGAGAACTTTTTAGGATTATTGCTCCTTCTCTCTTTTATCACTTGCATGTCTGTGCCGCAGTAGCTTTAATCTGGTGTGCAACATGAATCACTTAAATATGTCTCTGTAGCACCTTCATTTTATGCTTGAAAGCTGGTTTCTGTCGAGTAATAAATAGAAATAGTTAATATCTGGCATGCCTAGTTGTGGGCTGCCTCAAAAAGATAGTTCTGTCAGCTATATTTGATTTGTATTTAGAATATTTTGCATTGCAAATCTATGTTAGAAATGCTTTTTAAATTTAAAGTGTGAACCATATTGCATTTTCAAGGGAACTGTACTCTTGTATCATGTGAAATAACTTTTTATGTAAGAAAGAGGTGGTATTGCTTTCAACTCTATCACACCAGGTTATAGAGGAATGTAAGTCTTCCCTGTGACTTGATATGCCAGATAATAGTAACTGGCAACCCATCCCCTTTACGTTTCTAAGAATTTGTGGTGTACCGGCTTTCAGAGGAACTCTCTTTTCTCATTCTGCCAGTTTCAGTCCACTTTGAAGGGATTATGTTGAGCGGTGTGGTCCAGGTCACTTGACTAGTTCTGAGTTTCTACAAATCTGAGTCATGATATTACTCTTTCTGAAATTAATATCAAATTTCGGAATAGTCAGTCAGTGAAGAATGGTGCATTTTACCTGCAGAATTCACCGAATCAGGGAAGCTGAGAGAGAGAAAAAGCTGAGAGAATTTATAAATGGCAACTTATTCCTAAGGTTTAGAAACAATTTTCATTTTAGGTTGTCCATTACCTTAAAAAATAAAACAACTCAATCAACCTTGGGGGAAGGGTAGACCAGGGCAAATACTTCTTGGTTTTCTTTGTTTCCTTGGATGAAGGCATCTCTGAGTGCTGGAGGCCAGATGATTTTTGCGATGTCACAGCGGAGTTTTGCCAACCAGCAGTTCTAGCCTTGGCCATGGATCAACTAATTATAGCTCCCCCCACCCCCACTAGATAACAAACACAGCATTTCAGGGAGCTGAGTGATCAGTATTAGGGCTGTTTCACCACAAAGAGTGATTTCTCTATCTTCCCCCTTGCTTCTGATATAAAAGAACCTGCTTAGGAGGCCCAAACTTGGAGTTTCGGCAGGGCTTACAGCCCAAAGGCTCTTTAGGTCAGGAGTTTACAGCTTCAGAGGCTGCAACTCTAGTTCAGACTAGTCCCCACCACCAGGGAGAGATGAGATTAAAACAGAAGCTGTTTCTTAAATTTGAAGTGAATCCTGTGACAGACAGGCCACAGGGGTGTTTTCAGGTGAGAGTACTTATCTCTATAGCTCTTGTCAAAGACCCAGCAAAAGGTTTTGGGCTCCCTACTTCTTTCTTAGTGCCCATGCCCCAGGGGCTGAGTTACATGTGGCATCTCCTCTTGTGTTATGCTGGCATTGTCACACTGAAACCAGGATTTGAGTCAGAAAGTAGAGCTTAGCAGTATCTCTGCTGCCTTCCTCTCCCGTCCTGTCCTCTAGTGCTAGCACCCAGCAGAGCAGCTTGTGTTGACTGCAGCCTCCCTTTCTGCCCTTTCTACCCTTACCCTTGGGGAGAAGGATGTGAGAGGGGAAGCATGCATGGTGTTGCCTCTCTCCTTAAAAAGGCCCCTGTGAGCTGTAACTGGATGTAGCCTTGTGACTGCAAAGCGGTGTCTCAAATCATGATCTCCCGCCTGTGCTTTCAGCTGCCAGGGAAGCTGTGCTCATGTATTTAAAATTTCTTATTTGGGCCACTGCTAATCATTCAGGAAAGCCAGGTTTTGTTCTTCTTGGCAGCCCCTTTTAGAGAGCCAAGGCTGTTCTGCTTTGCCTGAGGGTGAGAGTGAGATGGATGGCACTTTGGTGTCTCTGCTATAGACACCGTGCCTCAGGAGTCTCCCTGGAGCGCTGCTGGAGTCACTTCATATTTCATAATTCCTTGCTGACAATTAAGTCAATTTGCTGGTGCAGGCATGATGGAGCTAAGCTAGGACACGTTTCTTTTTTAGCCAAGATACGGAGTGAAAAGCTCACTCTTTTGCTTTGATTAAATTGAAAACTGAAGTATATCGTTACCTCTCCCTGGCTTGGAACGTGGATCTGATTTATCAGTGGCATTGTCATCCTCTCTGAAATTCTTGCTCATGGATTTATTTTCCTTTTTTTTTTGTTTTTTTGTTTTTTTGTTTAATTAGAGGAAGACTCAAGGCAGGCACGCCTTGATGTTTGGTGCTGAAGGTGGTAAAGCATCACTCCTCAGTAAGAAAAAGATGCAGCTGTGAGCTGCAGCCCCTGGAACTCCAGTGGTCTTGGACTTGTTTGTGGCAGTGAGGGAAGAGCACAGTTTCATGATCCAGGGCTTTAGGAAAAAGGCACAGGCACTTTGGATCTGTGCAAACTGAGTAGTCTCTCTCTTCCCCAGTGTGGTCTCTTGAATCTAGGGTTTTTTCTTGAAATTCCTTGGCCAAATGCAACATTCCTCCTGCTAGTAATATTGCTTTGATTTTTTGAATTTTTTTTTTACCTCTGTTAAACAACATTATCTTACATAGTCTTGCTAAATATATAATTTAGCAATTATAGTTGTTCTATCTTGGGTCTAATTTTTCTCTAGTCCTGGCATGAGCACAGTGCTACACATGTGGACTTAGTCTGGTGAGACAGAGAATGATTTAATGTCAGAAGTGGAATTTTGGGTGCTTTCTGGTTGTGGTGAAATCAGTTAATGGATTGGCTTAACTTTTTTCTTGGGGTTGTTATGCTGTTTAGACATGGGCCCTGTCTAGATGATGTTTATACACTTCAAGCATAGTACTTAATTTTCAATATCTGTACTGCAGCATATAATAAGTGTGTATATTTGCACTCCTTGTATTTTGCTTTAAAAAAAATATTAGCTGCAGTTTTAAGTGTTTCTTCCAGATCAGCTAAGGAAGTAGGCTGAACCATCAGCAGTCTGTGTGGCATTGTCCAAATACAGAAGATAAATCCTATATAATTGGTGAGACTGAAGAGTTTTAAATTATGATTCTGAATTTTGATCCCTTGTCAGTGCATATAATGAATCTATGAATAAGGCGAGAAAGAAAATGTGCATATGAACTAGAAATAAAATCAGTTGCTGAACAGCCCTAGGCTTTTAATTCAACTTTGGTACAAACTGGTCCTGGTAACCCAGAGGGCTGGCTCTTAGCAATATTGAGGTAAATGTATTAATACAACTTCAGTGGTGCACAGGTGAAAGGACTGTTTTTCTATTCCAGAAGTTTCTTTCAATTATATCTTCTTTAAAATGCTTTTTTCTTCTTCTGTAGAGTGTCATAATTGAATTGCCTGCCATGTAACGTGCAAGCTTGTGTGAAGATAGCTGATGGGAGAAGGGAAAGGCAAAAAAGCTGTTTGAAGAGATTGTTTATGGATTGCTATTACTGTTCTTTTACACCAGTGCAACTGGTGGCTCACTTATTTCTTTTTAACACCTTGCTGAGAGAAGGTGTTAAATGCTAATGGATGTAGGATTTCTATTCTCAACTTATATCAACTATTTCATCTTAAGGATGGGAAATCCACATCTGGTACTTCCAAAGCATCTTTCTTCCTCTTTTGTCCAAAATATTTCCTTTTCAGAGTGCACGGATGACTCTTTTTGGTACCAACACATTATGCTTCTGAAGCTTAATACCTACCTCACATGTAATAGCTTGCAACTTAAATTAAAATGCTGATTTTAAGTAAGGCACTTGTGTCACTCAAAAGATTTGAGTTTAAGTGTTGAACCTAGAAAAAGCTGCACAAGTTCTTAAATTTAGTGCAGGCGTAGTCACGTTCACTTGGGAAGGATTGTTCATACATAATTTAAGGAATATAAAAGTCTTGAAAAATGATGTGTTAACAGACTATTTCTCATTGAAGTCCCCCCCCCCCCGTATATAATAAAAAGCCACTAAGTTTTGTTCTCTTTAAAAGCTGCTCTCTAATCATGTAGTTCATTATTTCAGCTTCAAAGTGTAGTCTGTACAGAGAGGCAATGAGGTGTATCCACATCTAGAAATTAAGCAATAATCATGTAGTTTAGTGTTTCAACAGGCTTTGTTCATTAGTAGGTACAATGATCCATTGTGAGTACTTGCTGTAGTCATGATGTTCTTAACAGTCTGAAACTTAAACTCTCCAGAATGATTTTTTGGAATATATATTCTTGACTGAAGTGATGCTACCATGGGTACCAAATGTGTCTTGTGTAATGGTAATTGTTCTGCACAGTCATTATGAGAAGAATGTCAGACACTGTGTGTTGGTACAGTGTGTGTGTGCATATGTACGTGGCTTTGGATTAACCGCTAATTCACACTTGCACTAGGAACAAGAACAACAACTGTAGACGTGGCAGAATGATTGAAAAAGCTTCCTTAATTTAAGCACTTTTGAACAAATTGAAGCAAGAGGAGAAACAAAGGCACACTGGGAAACACTAGGAAACACTGGGAAAAACAGAGAAAGGGAAGAACTAAAACCGAAGTGCCGCAAATGAGTGGCAGAAGGAAGTTGGCACTGAAATGCAGGAGGGCACATGGGGAAAAAATTTAGTGGTTTGATGGGTTTGAATTATTGAGGCTTATTTTGTCACTGAGTCCATGGAGTCACTAAGACAATACTTCCAGATTGTGAAGATTGGTCAATAAAACCATAGGATGTGAAAAAAAGTATGTTTTTAATTTGAGAAGATGAAGGAATGATGCACTAAAGGTGTGAGTGGGAAAGGGCCACTTGACCTAGGTGTTGTGAGTTGAGGCTGTAGTTATATGGCAATTTGGAAGCTTCAGCAATTGAAATGAGTAATACTTTACCCCAAATGAGAGAAGTCTGTCTGTGCTTGAACACTTCCTCTAGGACCTGCCAAACCAGGGCTGTCCTGGGCAAGTGCATGAAAATGTGGAAGTCAGCCATGCTGAATTTCTTTTATAATTTCTTTCTGGATTTCTTTCACTTTTCCAGCCTTGGTGAAGCAATTTGCTTTGGGACTGTATATAAATACGTTTTCTTGATAGTGTTGTGCAAGGTAACTGTAAAATGCTTACAGGGGGTGGGGAGGGAGAGAAGTCCATGTTTTTAGTTATTTTTGGTATTGCAAATGGACTGTTTGTTGCAGTAGCTGAACCACCTGTTGAAAAGCTGCTGATTTTCAGTTACATTTTACAGTGCAGACTGTATGTGTAGCCTAGAAACTGCAAGAATAAGCTATGGTGTGCAAAGATCCCTGGAATGTGGTGGTTTGTGGGGAGGAGTGTCCTGGTGCAGTCCTGCTGGAGCTGGGGTGCTGCTGTGGTATCTGCGCACAGGTCCCACACTGTTGTTTGCTGCACGTTGGTTCTCAGCCAGTAAGACAAAGTGCAAAGCCATAGCTCATCAATGATTAATTATTAATGTTTAAATCTGCCTCAAAGAAGTAGCAAACTGCATAATAACCACAGTTGCCTTCACAGGGCAAGAAGGGAAAAAGGTTGGTGGTCCCAGACCAACACTGGTCTATCCTTTGCCTCTTAACAAGCATCAAATGTTTTAGAAATGGAGGCAGAGTTCAAATCACTGCTCTTCAGCTTTTTTTGGGAGCTCAGCATTGAATTTATTTAGTTTTTACTGTGGAGACTTCGGGTCACTAGAGTGTGCTGCAGTCCCAGCCCTGGGCTGGTGTGAGCTCGCCCCAGTGCTTTCCCTGCCACTGGGCGACCGGGAATTTTTCATCACGTTGCTTTGCTGTCGCCTGGGCAACTTAAGTGAATTTCCCTGCTATTTTCTTTGTGTTGCACCCTGCTTCCCTGGCAGTGAATGACCTGGTGGCTCGTTAGCTTGGTACCTGTGTTCCCCGGGAGAGCATCTTGTTGTTAAACATTGTGTTGTCCCTGTGGCCGCCTTTATTTTGCTGACTGAGGAGCCCACGAGAGGTTGCCACACTGATGGCTTATAAAGAGTTAGTATCAACAGCATTTAATTAAACCATTTATAGGTGCTGGGTAGTAATGTTTATGGAGTTCAGCTTTGGAGCTTTCTAGTGGTGAATGTGGGGAAGAAAATGGAGACCTCCTGCACAGGGCTGTGTATGGAAGAAAGCACATGGTGTACACCGAGTTTGGAAATGTATTAGTTTTCTCTACCAAAAAGTATTAGTTTGGTCTTTTTAGAATAAATGTGGTCTGTTTTCTGCAAGTTATTCTTTGATAGAGAGGCACAAGTTGAAAGTGGTAAATTTTTTTGACATTCAGTGCTTTTTTGCTTGCTCAGGAAGAATTTGTACAGTTGAATTCCTTTCATATTTTTGGTGAAGGCTGAGGCAGTCTGGATGTCTAGCTTGAGGACAAATCCAAAACTGTAGAAATGTAATTAAAAGGTTTTTTATTACTTCTGCTGTCCTGTCTTATTTTAATTAAGTTCATCCTCTGATGAAAATTGCGCTCTGAATTATAGTGGGAAATCCATAATGTCATCTCTTCTTCTTGGATGAAGATCACGGTTGACAATTCTCCTCTGCGGGCACACTGTGAGTTTCTGCCATGAGAAGAGAAGCTCAGCCGTGCAGGGAGCAGTTTTCATAGGGACAGGGCTAAAGTTGAGAGGCTTCATGCAGAAGCAAGGGACAGTTGCCTTCCATCTGAAGTGAGATTAACCTGTGTTCCATGTAAATATGTATTTTTCAAGTTGTGATTTTCCAAAACCAAAGCCTGTTAAGAAAAAGCCCCATTAAGTGTACATTTCTATACCTGTGCATTCTGCAAGGAGTCAAACAAATGGTGAACTTGTTACTTAAAACTCTGCTGGAAGGCAAACGAATGCAAGGGCAGAGCCCACCTGAGCACCCCTGATACACAGCAGGATTACCCACAGTTATGAGCATCAGGCTCCTCTCAAAGCCCCCTCTTTCATTCCCCTCACAGCTCCGTGTGCTGTTCCATGCTGCAGGATTCATCTCATGACTCTTTCTGGGAAGCAGACAGACCATCTTGTGCAATTCAACAGAGAACTCTGGGAAATATGAGTGTGGATTAGG
The DNA here is from genome assembly GCA_013398055.1 of Ifrita kowaldi. NCBI lineage: Eukaryota > Metazoa > Chordata > Aves > Passeriformes > Cinclosomatidae > Ifrita > Ifrita kowaldi. The sequence continues at coordinate 18,711 of VZRS01000743.1, forward strand.
ATAGTTAGGGAAAAATACTCTGTCAAAGGGCCCCCTTTCCTATTCTCTCTGATAACTTTGACTTTATGCAAAAATAGGTTATCCAGCTATTTTCTCTGTTGAGCAAGTGGGTGAGGTGGCCAGATCAGAGCGGCTGAATCTTTAAGTGCTGTTAGTGTTTTATAGCAATGTGATAATATTATTTAATCTGGAAATAGTTAACGGCTGCTAATATGTCTGGAATTTGTGCCAGATGGTCATTTTCTTGTCTAGAATGATACAAGCTAAACCTGAAAAAAACCAAACCCCAACCATACAAACAGGTCTAGCAGCTTCGCTGTGCATACACTGCACAGTGCTGTTGTGTCCGGTGCCTTTAATTGAATGTGATGAATATAGATTTGGCACAGCAACTTCTGAAAAATAAAAATTCTCTTTACAGACCAGTGAGACATGGAGGCTTCTTGTTAATTTTTGTTTCACTAATAGGAGAAATATTGTTTTTATTATTTTTGAGCTATATGTTAAGGCTGTAAATTTCCTTGGAAAGCTAGCAAATGGAACATGCCTATGAAGAGATTAAAGTAATTATACTGCAATGCTCCACTAGGAACAGAGAGCAGTCTGGGATAAAATTATTTGGAGAGACGCCAAAGCCAAGTTTGGTTCCGTTTTAAGCTAAAACTAATTAAAGTTGTCAGGTCTTACAGTGGTCAAAGGTTGCTTAGCTGCTACTTGAAATAAATGAATCTTTTCCTCAGTCAGTAACGCTAACAGCTATGTGTTTGCAGCTGTCTTATAACAAAAAAAAGCTCCAAGAACCTTCTAGTTCTTGTTTCCCTTTGTGCATGTCTATTTTAGCATGTCAAACAGTATATGCTGGCCACAATATGGAGTTTTGAGTCTTTTTGTCTGTCTGCCTTCTCCTTTGTGATTTAATTTCACTTGTGATGAGGAATTCTTAGGGAAGAAACTTCCTCAGGAAGCTGATTTAACCCTTTTTGATTCAGAAAAGCTGCTTTGTGTCTGTATATTCTGTATATTTAAAATAGCCGTACAAGACTCATAAGCACAAATATGAGTTCTTTAGAATGTAAAGTCTGATAGAATATTAGATTTCCTAAAATATTCCAGTACTCACAGGGAGCCCACATTTTCAGGAGCGTGTAGTGACAGGACAGGTTGGAGTGGATTCAAACTGGAAGACAGTAGGTTTAGATTAGATATTGGGAGAAAGTTCTTTGCTGTGAGAGTGCCCAGAGAAGTTGTGGCTGCCCCATCCCTGGAAGTGTTCAAGGCCAGGCTGGATGGGGCTCTGAGCAATGTTCTCTAGTGGAAGGTGTCCCTGCCCACAGCAGGGGGTTGCAAATAAGTGATCATTAAGCTCCTTTCAAATGCAAACCATTCTGTGAATTTACAACTCTAAATTTTTCAAATGTCTTGTGCCAGATACAATTGATCTCAAATTCTGTTGAATGAGGAGTTGTTGATCATGGAGATAGGCACGTTTCAAATAAACACTGACATCAAAATATTCAAATCAAATCAAAATATTCTCATGGCATTTTGAAGAAAAGAGACTTTATACTTCAGGTCAGTAGTAGGTTTTTGTGAGAATCTGTATAGGAAATAACACTATATATAACAAGGATACATTATCCATATGTTCCTAAAAATCAGAAATTATTTAAAAGAATGGAGTTGGAGATTGTTGTTCTTCTGTTTTTGTGATGTGGTCTTAGGTGTATTACTCAAGGTTTGATCTTGGCATGTTAAAACTGAATTTCTGCAATCTTGCATTTTGCAGTTTGTAGATGGAAAGTTTGCAAATGTGTTTTGATATTTTACATACTCAGTTCTGGCTGCCTGACACAAATTTGGAAACTTCTTCACTTATGCACCTGTGCATATGTGCAAGCACACATGTGTTAAAAAACACAGCCAAGCAGGCCATTCCTTCATGCTTCTCTTATGGATGAGTTGTAAAACTTAGGCACCGTTTGCCTTTTTTTTAATCAGAGTAGGGTTCAGGAGTGCTGCTGGGCCAGATTGCTGGGTGGAAGTGGTAGTTTTGCCTGTCTAGAAATAAATTTCTTTTCATTGCGCATTAGTCCAACTGTTTCCCCTCCAAAAACAACAACGTCAACAACAAAATGTTGATAACTTTCAAAACTCATTTTAAGTTTTAGTATTAAATTTAGTTAGATCTGTTTGTACGTTGGGAGAAAAAAAGATCTGAGAAGACATGGAGTAAAAAGGCTGATGCCAGTTTTATATACTACTACTACTAAATAAACTTTTATCTAAAATTTCATCAAGCCATAGTGTAGGTTTACCATGAAATTAATGTCAGACTTGACTGGCTGAATTCCAACTGGGATAATGAATAATTTGGCCTTGCAAAATTTTTTTTTTTTGATTTTTTTTTATTCCTTTTGTTTTATTTTACCGGAACAACTTTGAAGTGGTACTTCTAGGTACACTACCATGTGTGGACATTTGTATTTCACTACTGATATCCTTTGTGTGTGAATATAATTAGGAGAATTGAGAAGATGAGCTTGAAAGTATGAGTTGGGATTGGATGTCTGTTGACTTTCCATGGTTGTGGGTGTCTCAACCCTGATATTTTGTTAAAGGTATTGAGTAAATTGACCTAGAGTATTAGTCTTAGGAAGAAAAAAGCTTAGTGGAAAGGCACTTTTATAGCAGCTATGTTGCCACGGTATTTTCATATATGAAAATTGTAAACATATGAGATCAGACCGGTTGTGTAAGACTTGCTTTGAGTCTTTATGTCTGTAGCGTCTATGTGTAATGTCAGCAGTCATGTCTAAGTGCAATTATGAAATAATACTGTTTCCTTTCCTGTGAATTTTTGGTGTTGTAGACTTTACCCTTACAGCACATTCTTGTGTCTGTAGCTGTTCACAACAAGCTCTCAAATGCAACTACACAGAGGAGGCTTATTTAACCCGACTGGAGTGGCAATCTAAAGCGACGCTAACGAACCCTGTGGGATTGGGATAACTCGTACTTAGAGCAGGTGCTCTCTAAGCTGGCGTTTAGCAATTTGTTGCCTCAAACTGTGAGGAAGGCAACCTGTCTGACCAGCATGTCAGTTTATGAAACTTCATGGAGATGACTCGAGTCATCAACGTGTAATGTTAAAAACTTAATGAACCCTTTCTATTAAAAAGGGAAAACTAGACTTATGCTGAGTGCTTTTAGAAGATCGAGGAAGTGCAGTTGCTGGGCTTCATTTTTGGGTGAAAGAATCTTAAAACGATTTATTAACAACAACAAAAAAGGTACGTAATAAGCATGTTAGACTGGATGCTGTCTTTAGGTGTTACTCTCCTGAGAACTTCTTGGCCATAGCAGTTCCTCCATGTCTGTTAGATGAGGAAGGCACTGTTCAATCATGTTGTGCTGTTCTGTGTTCATGGATGCAGGGAACTTGGGCTCTACATTGAGCAGCAACCTCTAAATGCCAACTTTCTTAATGCAAAAAGTATCTTAAGTTGTTTGCTCCTGTTGCTGTAAATTTCCTTGACCAATTTCTTTACTGAACTCCTCTGTTTTGGCCATTTCACTCCCCACGGGAGTAGCCTTTCAGAACACACATAGTTTCAGTGTTAAATGTCTCTTCCCAACCTCTGAATCTTCTTAGGTAAAAGTGATTAGGCAGATTAATAGTCAACAGGTCAAAAATGGACAGCAAAGGAACTGTATGCTCTAACATCCTTAATGGAGCAGTTGTGGATGCAAGGGGGAATGCAAAGGGAAGGGATTGTGCAGTTCCCAGGCTGACATGTTCTCCCTGAACATCATTCCCTGTTGCTCCCATCAGGGGGAAAATCCTGGTTAGACAGACTGTTAGTCTTGTGTGGTAAGGCATTTCTTCTTCGTAACAGTATCATGGAGTAGATGTTTCTCAGTCTTAAAAACCAAGCTGCCCAGGTTTCTCAGGCTCATTTCCACTAATTGCCCCTGTCAGCAGGAATAAGTTTCAATTTTCATAAAATATGGAGGAAATGCTTCTGCATTTATTTTTTCCATTAGCACTGATATCTGGAGCCATTTTTCCCTCGTAGGAACAAGTGCTGTAAGCCAAGTCCACCTTCTCTAAATACTTTTTCTTTTGCCTTGTAATGAGCAACAGTTCAATTATTTCAGCACCATGAAGCTATTTGGGATGCCATGGAGTGGCACATATATTCATAAAAATGCACTTTAGTAGTTAAAGCTGATCAAGGCAGTGATGTGAAGTGGCGCATTGTACTCTTAGAACAGGAATAGCCAAGTGGCTATAATTGAATGATTGGAATGTGATACCTGTTGGGATTTGCTGTTGGGTGCATTAATAAACAATAACCACTAAAATGGAGATATGCAGCCGTGTATACACGTGTTTCTCACCACAGCATTTGAATCAAGTATGGAACACATAGAGAAAAGTATTTTGTTGTTTCTGTGCACACAGAAGTCTGGAGTATTTTCTTGCGAAGTTCACAGTGGATTACCAGATTTTTTCGAATTTGCTTTCAAAACTACACCATGGCAAACTGCACTTGTCGCTCGAGTTGCTAATGATACCTAGAAACCTTATGTTAATCACTAAAATCCACAAGCCGATGTACAAGCAAACAAATCAAAGAAGTCATGGATTAGCTTGTTACACTGTCCTGGATGACTTGTTTTTCAGTATGCTTATGGGGATTGCTTTCTGCTGCCCGCCGGTTATTTAATCCTGTTTTAACACAGAAATTTGGTGGAAAAAGCTACTAAATCTCCTTTTCTAAAACAGGTCTTTATTGTTTATCATGGAACAATTAAAATGAATGTGACTCTCTGTTTATGAAGGCACTAAAGCTTGTAATACCTTTCTTGTTTGCTTTGGGTTTATTTAAAGTTTTTTTGAGGGCTACCAGTGCCAGGTAGGAAATAAAGGGCTTTTGAAGCAGGAACTAGATGGTTTTGTAATTTTTTTGTTTGAATTTTAGGATTAAACTATGATTATAGAGGAGACAGGTCGTCAAACAGTGCCAGAACAGTAGCTGTAGTGTTTCAGTTACATGTCTTGTTTAATCAGTAAAATTAATGAACTTTCAGTACTTGTACATCAGAAGATAATTTGAGTGATACTATGTACACATCTGTAGTGGATTTTATCACAGAGTCCTTTGCTGTAAGTATTGAGTATTTCTGATAATCTGTATTTCACGGAGAAATACAGTGAAATTTTTTTGCTTACTACTGGTAAAGAGTAAATATGCTCTTCATGTTTCATACCAGTGCTTGAACAAATAAGTTTCTACTGCTTTACCATGAAGGGCCCCCAAAGCTTCCAGGCTGCAGCTGGTGAGAGAGGTCACGTTTATATCTGAGAAGAGATAGATCAGACCTGCTGGCTCTGCTTTAATTTGGTTATTACCCATTGCCTGATCAATACCGTGCAAATAGAAAACCCCCAGTCCAGGCAGGAGTGAAACTCTCGCTTTTCCTGGTCAGCCGTAACTGAAGGGGCTGCTGCCTGTCTCGAACAGAAAAGCTTTTGCTTTCATCTGTGGTCTGCACTGGAAGGACAAAAGGGGAGACTTTCAAAAGCAGTAATGAGAATCAGGAGTCGAAATCCCATTGACTTTTAATGAAGGTTAGGGGCAGACGCTTTTGTTGTGCCTCAGAAACTTCCTCTTTCTCAATTGTCCAAGTTGCTGATGGTGGATGAGATCTGCCTGTGCCACCTTTTGGACTCCTACAGGAACAAAAGTTACCTTGAGTTATGTTTGCTGTGTGGCCCGAGCTAAACACAGATCCCCTTTACTGGCTTCCATGAGGAACGGTCAGTAATCACACCCCCACCTCTGTTCTTCTCTATGTGCTGCAGAGCCTCTTGAGAGATAAAAGCACTGAGAACTTACTGCTTGGTTACTCTGTGCTGCAGCATTGGGTATCTTCAGAAAACAGAATAAAGATTTTCCCAAAGTTAAGTTGTTCTGTTGTGTGAGAGAAACTTTATCTGCAAAAGATGCTGCAAAGGTCTCTAACAAGCAGTGTACCTTCCATGTACGTACATGTGGCTGTGCTTACAGGACAGTGAGCTTAATGATTAAAATACTTCACTGCCTGAAAAAGTCACCTCCCTAACTTTTCTTTGATAATATGTGAAACTACTGTAATAACTTATACACTTTACAGTAGTGCCGATCACTACTTGTAAAAATGCTGCTAGGATACTTTTTTGGTTTTTAAATTTTTAAAAGACATTTAGGTCTTCCTCTCCAGGTACGCTTTTCCCATGCTGACAGGAAGCTGCTCCCGTGATGAGGATTGGTTGGCACACACACACTTGCAAAATGCTCCACAAAGTGCCCACGCAGCTTTCCGACTGTGACTCACGGAATAGGGTCATAGCCTCCATGGGTGAAGGAGTGGGGAGGGAGGAGGGTTGTTTTGGGAAGTATATGGGAAGTGCAGAGACTTATTTCTTTGAGACTTGAACTATTTCTGAATACAGCATGGAATTAAACTTAGGTTTAAGTCTTGTTTGTGCTCTCCCAATTGCTAGCCCGTTCCCCTCCCTCTGCATCTGTGAATGCACTGTGTATGGTGTGCCATAATCTCTGGGAATTTAGGACTTGATTTGTAGTTATTTTTGAGAGAATTCTTGATTCCTCCTTTTTGTGCTTGAAGATCTTTATATTTTGTGTGCTTATCATAAGTGTAGCTTTTGGTTTTAGAACAGGAAACTAGTTTAAATATGGGGAATCTGCAGCAAGTCCCTCTATATTTCTGCCTTGTGCTAGGAGTTGAGAAGGATCTGTATGCAACCCTCACTTCTTTTGAAAAAGGTCTTTGGATGCATTATGGATGAAGCTAGAGACAAAGTGCTTTTTAAAAAGTTTGTCTTGCATAGTCACGCTATATATGAATGTACAATCTATACTTCTTACAGTGACTAGCCTGGTGTCCACCTTTTTTGCTTGTGGCTTTCCTCCACAGTTCAATAATCTTCTTTATTATTCATATATGAAATGATGAATGACTGCTTTATAAAACTTCACCAATACAGTGTTGGGAAGTATTGAAAGCAACGTAGGCTCACCGTTTGTCTTGAGCTGGGTTTCACAAATACCTGCTCTTGCCTGACCTGATACTTGCCAAAGCTGCTCTTCCATATGGGCTGTCTGCAGGAAACCCGCGTTCTTGCAAATTCATGGGCTCACTTCCATAGGTGTTGTTCATGGATTTGACTTTACCATTCCATATCAGAAAACTCAGTATCACAAGAACTAACATACTTTCAATAACATGTTGAAGTAAACTAAATCAGTGCTTGTTTTTCTTAAAGGTTAGAATATATTTTTATAACCTGGACAGTTACTACTGGAACACTAAGCTGAGGTCTCTGATTTTGGCTATTAATATTACACCCTTCAGCTGTTCTGTCTGCATCTTTATAGTTATGCAACTTTATTTTTGGTTTAATCTTTTCATTATATAAGCTTTTGTCATTTTTAAGAACAGATTATGAAAGCACAAGTCTGAAGAAACTAGTCTTGGGTGCTTCAGGAAAAAACTGAACATAAGGGCAGAAGTATGGCAATATCTTTTATTACTGATTTAAGAAAGAAAAAAAACTATTGGAAGGGAGAAAACAGGGAATTGTTTCAACCACTTGAGCAATGTTTTTTTGGCTATTGCCAGTAGTGTCTTTGTGCTGAACAGTAACCTCCTGCAGTACCTTTATCTGTGTTTTATGTTACATTTGCCCAAAACCTAAACTGTTTTCTGAGTGTTTTGATAACTGAGAATGTGACAGAACGTTATTAAAAAGTACAGATCTTGGAAGTCTCCAAAATAATTAAAATACATAAACCACCAGTAAGAAGCACATAGCAAACAAGTGGTTGAATTAAACCAATAACTCTTTAAATACATAGCCTTAGCAGCTAATCCACTGACATGGTGGCTGTACTACAGTTCCTACCAGCATTGTTGCAATGATGGTAAGAGCTGAAATACAGTTTTAGAGACTACATTTAGAAAACAAAAAAAGGCTTGGTGGGTTTTAGGTTTGATCTCATCCTCCCTCCCCCATTCACATGGATTTTGTTCCTCAGACTGATTTTCTGCAAACTCTTAATGTGGGCTTAAGGATGGAGTCAGTAGCTATCGCTTTTTGGTATTTAAAAAATTAACATGAAAGTAGATTCGCCACATGAATTTCAGTAAACATGGTCAAGGCTCAAATCATGCTTGTTGCTTTGCAAAGGGAAGAAGTGTGATTTAGGAAGCTTTGAAGTGAGTGTAGCTGAGAAAGTGGTTCTTACAGGTTTTTTGATGGACTTTGATTTAACATCATCCCCATCATTTGCTTTCTGTTAGCTGGTGAAATTTGGACTCAGGGAATTGGCAGAGTGAACTCTAAGAGAAGTTTAGACTGAGGCTTTTCTGCCTTTATATCCATCTGGTTATAGTACCTGCATTCTGATGTGTTTGTAAACGGAACGTTTTCTGGTTTTGCTGTGAGAAGCCATGAGATTAATTTCGTTTCAGCTGCTAGCAAGTGTTATTTTAGGGCTTATTTTGGTTTTGGGCTTTGCACAGCAGCATTACCAATTCAAAGATGTCCTCCATATTTCTGTTTTTGCTAAGATTGGTCAGATGGTATCTGATGGACGAATCGCTCAGTGTGACAGCACGTACGGGATCACAACTGCTCCCTGCCTCCCTGGCGATGGACGTGCACACAGAACTGGGATGTACCTATTGCAGTAGGAGAAATGTTTGCTTGGTTGCTAATTCTTCAGTTAAACTATGCCATAAATATTTGAATGGTATTAGAGCCATTGACTGTATTAGATATAGTTATGGTAATAAGGACACCTAAGAAAATGCAAGCCTAATCTAAATTTTTAAGAAACATGTTTTGCTGGAGCATTATTTCTTTCTTACCTCTGCAGCTGAACTTACCCCATGGGAAAACAAGTTTGTTCTGCCTCCTTAAGTCCCCTGTTGTTCCAGCCTTGCAGACTTCTTTGAATATCCATGTCAGGATGCATTGTGGTTTTGATCAATCCTGTGCCAATCTTCAGGACAGATGTCACACTCATTTTTATGTATCTAGCTTTTGTCACGGGGAAAGAAGAGCAAGAGTAAAGGAGAAGATTGTATTTATCCAGGTGTTAATTCGTGTGCTTTAACTTTCTCACCTTTCTTTTTTCCTTTCAATCACTTCATTAAAAAAATTGAAATATAAAGTAGTACTGCAGGTTTTCATGAAGTCCCTAATAACCTTTCTTTTGGTGGTGATGGTAGCTTTAGCTCAGCAGAATTCCTTGGAATGATTCCTTGGTGTTGTTGAATGCATTAATTAATGGGATTTCTCTGGAAATACAACAGGTAGCCAGGGCTTTGGAAGCAGAAATCCTTTGTAGGGAAGAAATTAATGAGACAGACAAGGAGAAGTGTAGTCGCAAAAGCATTCACTGAAGTTCTTCAGAATTTTTCTTGTGCTGGGGCAGCTTTCTGCTTCCCTTCCACTGCAGGCTGCTGCACTAAAACAAAGGAAAAATATGATTTAAACATCAGCTTCCCTTGTCTTTCTGCCTCTTTTTAGGGAAAGCAGGGGCTGGGTTTGGTTACTTATTTGGGAGAGGGACTGCCCAAAATTTGTTTTCTGTCTAATCAATGCAGTTTTGTGAAACCAGAGATATTTTGGTGGAATGATAGTATTGAAGACTTTTTGTTTTCTTAAAACAAAAGAAATGTGACTGTTTTCATGTGACTTAATTAGAAATTCATATTTCCAAATGAGAACAAAATTTGCGAGTATATGTGCTTTGGCTTCTCTTAGTCATATTTTTTCAAATTCAGCCTTCCTGGTGCTTTTGGAAGAAAACAACAGAAATGTCTGAATAATTTAAAGCCATCTTTAAAGCAATATGTTACAACAATTTACTTTTGAAAATTTCTGTGGCAAGGCAAGATCATTCTCTTAGAACTGTAATGCAGGAGTTTAGTAGGTTATCAAGGTGCATCTACAGTGTAAGGTAACAGAAAGGTAGCACTGGGTATTGCAATAGTTGTGGCACTATTAAAAGTTACAGAAATAATTCCTTTTCTGGAATGGAATTTACTGTTTTTCCTTGACTCACAACAGGAATGCTCAACTGGTCACTGAAATACCATTGCCAGATATTTTGAATACGTTGTTTTCCTTGAGAAGGAAAAATTATTAACAAATTCAAGTGTGTATTCGGTTATGCCATATGTACAAATAAGAAATTTGAATATTCATAAATAATTTCCTTTGGATTACTAATGAAGTTGACAGGCAAGAAAACAAACGGTATGCATTTTTATTCATTAAACTCATTATTGAATTGAAGAATTACTGAAAACTTACTTCTTGAATCTTACCATTATATCAGACTGTTCTTAATTGCGTTTAATTCCCTGTAACTTTTTATTATCCCCAGCCTTTTTAAGCATTATACATGATCTGAATCCAGACATGTGGGATTTGAGTTACGCCGAATCTGTTCTTCTGGTGTTCTCTGTGCTTTTGGCCATATGGACATCTTCGTTTTTCTTTTGTGAACCTCCTTAAAAGCCTTGTAGCTTACAGTTAACAGGAACACTTGCTTTTTCCTTCATTTTTATTTTTTCCACTTTTATAAAGATATTGAAATCCAGGCAAGGGAAGCAAAACAAGGGTTATTCATGTGAAGCATGGATGTTATTGCTGGCACCTGGATCGGGCAGCTCCCGGTATCAATCCAGGATGGGGGATGAAGAGATTGGGAGCAGTGCTGCTGAGAAGAATTTAGGGATGCTCGTGGAGGAGAGGCTGGACATGAGCCAAAGAGGAGGGCCTCCAAGCTGATTAGAGGTGGAGCTCCTCTGCTGTGAGGAAAGGCTGAGAGAATTGGGGTTGTTCAGCCTGGAAGAGAGAAGGCTTTGAGGTGATGTAATTGCAGCCTTCCAGTACCTGAAGGGAGCCTACAAGAATAACGGGGGAGACTGTTTACGAGGGCATGACGTGACAACGGGGAATGGATCCAAACTGTCAGCGGGCAAGCTTAGATTACGTATTAGGAGGAAGTCCTTTCCTGTGAGGGTGGTGAGGCACTGGCACAGGTTGCCCAGAGAGGCTGTGGATGCCCCATCTCTGGCACTGTTCAAGAACAGGTTGGATGGGGCTTGGAGCAACCTGGTCTAGGAGAAGGTGTCCCTGCCCATGGCAGGGGGTTGAAATAATCCCTTCAAACCCAAGTCATTCTATGATTTTATCCTAACACACTAAGAAAAGTATCTGTTGGCATTTCAAACATAAATACTTGGATATAGTGGTGTTTTATTGAGCTTGTTTGATAGCTCTATACAGACCAAGTTTTTTCTCATTCATGTATCTAGAGTTTTTTCCTTGGTCTCTTTTCCTTGCTGCACAAATGATAAGTTTTTAAACAGCCAACATTGTTTTGGAATGTAAATACAAAGGATGAAATTCCTCTAAGACAGAATTTAGGTTTAAGATTGCAGTGTAATGAAGAGAGATGGGAGTAGAGGTAGAGCTTGGTCTTTTTTAATGACGTTAATTTTTCTTGTAGCTGCTTTGTGCTTAAACATTTTAGGTTGATTAAAATGAAGCTAAAGGCTCTCCTTTATTCTCCTTGAAATTTCCTACTGGGCTTCTGGAAAGCTTTTGTTAACTAACGTTTGCTTAGCTGATAACAGCAAAACTGTGGCTTTCAGGTGTGTGTCAGCAAGCTGGAAGCTGAGACTCCACACCTGGTGGGCTGCATCAGTAGTGAGCCTCGGGGTGAGGTTCCCTGTTGCCTTGGCAGTGACAAATTTCCCTCTGTCAGGTTCTATTTATCTCTTTGTTTCTTAGCTGTTTCATACAAGTAACCAAATTCTTTAGAAATACCTGGGTTTTGAATTCCAAGTGTTTGGAAATCATTGTGATATTTATATTCCTAAAATATGCAGTTGTCTGGGTGACAGCCTGGAGAGGCATCCCCTGGATGAGAGGAGGAGGATGAAGGTGTGGGGGTAACGAAGGCAGAGTGCACATCCTCTCTGAGGAGCGTGCCTGCAAGGAGAAATTATGGTTTGGAAATCAGAATAAATTTGAGAGAACTGAAAAATTTCAGTTGGATGATAGAGAAAACTTTGGAGCTTTCTCCTGTGGAAAATAGTCACAGCAGCTGAACTCCCTAATGCGAAAGCAAATGCAACACGCTGCCTGCACCAGCTCCAAGATGAGGGATGGCCTGACTTTGCACAGCTTGTGCCTCTAAAGCAGCCAGGAAGCCTGAGAGCATTTGCATTTTCTGCCTTGAATACCACTTTTTTCAACACACATTTATAATTTTGAAGTGTGTAATAGTAATGGAGTCAAAACTGCTTCATGGAATGAAATTTGCAAGGAAATGCTGCTAAGGAGGGCAATTCAAGTGCAAGACTTGGATTCATTCATCAAATAAGGTGTTGCAGAATTGAGCTCTCTCTGGGTTCAGCAGATGAGATACTCACAAGACAGGTCTTCATAAAGCTTAATGGCAGGAGAAGTTTTGTGCATCGTAAACAGGAGCAGTGTCCCTTTTCAGGGAACTTGCCAGGCTGCTCGGGAGTTGCCAGGTTCTTAAATGAGTCTTGAAACAAGGCATTGCCGAAGGAATTTACGGGGTAGGTTTATAATCAACTGATAGTTTAATTAATGTAGCATCTTAACCACTTGTCTCCAATTTAATTTTTTCCAGATGTTAAGTTTTAATGAAAGTCTCTTCAGAGCCTCATGAGGAAGGTAACATCTGGGGAGAGCATTTAGGGCAAGCTTGCATGGGAGTAAAACAATATTCCCTTAGACGTTACCTTACATGTCAACACAAGACAATCCTGAGATTTGGAGAGGTTTTATGTATTTTTACATTTATATGTATACACACACACATACTCTCGGTCAGTTTGGCCTAAATTCAGCTAATCTCACTCCCGTGTTCCACTTTTCAATCCTTGTGTTGACTCTGTTCAGAGGAAAGATTGAGATAAAGACTGCTTTTCGATATCTTAGCAAGCTTTTGCTTTTATAGTACATTATAGGAATTATAGGGCAAGTTATCTGCATTTTCTATCCATGTGCAAATACTTAAAAAAATTAGTATTTTTTTAAAAGCAGTATTGTCAGACTTAGATGATCTAGTTGCTGTTTCTTTAGTTTGTCTGCCAAAGTGATTTTATTTCCAAATGTTTCATGCTTCAGGAGAATACATATTAGGACTTCTAAATGGTAGTGCCCAAACCCAGAGAGTAGTGGGAAATGCTTTCCTGACGTCCGGTCCCAATTGGACTTTGAGATATGTTTAAAGGGTTAATAATAAAAAAAAAACCCCGAAAGCTTTATGTTAAAACACATGTTTGTCCATATGTTTTAGATAAGCTATCTATATTTTTGTAGAAAACTGATATTAAATGGAAATTCAAGCCTTGGCAGCTTTCTTAACAAAAGACACTTGTGGTCGGAGCTCTGAGGTCCCAGGACAGTTCCATTACTGTAATTCCACAGTGTGAGCTTTAAACGTATCTGGAGATTTTAATGGATCACATGGGAAGTAAATCTCTTTGTACCTGCCTTAAGCCATATGTTACTGATACAAGATGTTGAGCTGCCTATCTCTTTCACTTGGACGCAGCTGTGCGCTTCCATAAGGGCTGGGTTTTGAACTGTAAAGGGAAGTTTCAGATTCCATTCTTTCCCCTGTTACAGGAAATCTCATGCTTTCTAATTTCAATTGTGTAATTTTATAGATTTTTCCAGAAGATGTAGGTTTTTGATACATTTCTAAATCTAATGAAGCTTTTAAAAATGCTTTATGACTTTTAATGTAGTCCCTTCATTCTTCTGTTCTTCTATGCTTTTCCTGTTGTTGATCAAGTTTCTTTGTTCTTGCTATTTAAATAGCATGCACAAAACCTATTTGCACCCAATTGATATTGCTGAATATCGATGCAAAGCAAAATTAAACATTAGATTTAAATAATGGACTTGTTTTTCTTACTCCTTGTTTATTATTTTCTAATATAACTGTAATCTGTGAATATTGTAAACAATTCATGTAACTGGGAGACAAATAAAACAGGATTGAAATTTTATGCCTGATAGGACACACAAACTGTTACTGTCTAAGATGCAATTTATTTGTAATAAACTAACAATTCCTATTTGCAACTCTAACCACTTTTCTGAAAAGCTTCTTGTTTTATTTGTTTTTCAGAAGTCATATTAGTTAGATCACAGCTCTTTTGGGGACACTTTATATCACTGGTTGAACTCCCCACCCTGGAAATCCGAGACTGATGTTCTCCCTCAATAACCAGAACTTCTTGTGCTGCAATTTCGGGAAAAAAATATTCATGGCCATCATTCAGTAAATCATCTATAGCAAAGGGAGGCTTCTTCCATCCAAAATATCTTGGTAGTAATTGTAAACCCAGGCTTTCTCTCTTATAGGTAAGGGGCATGGGACTTAAGGCAGTGTTAGTTACCACTCTTTTAATGCTAATGTTTTTTCAGTGTCAGAGGAAGACTATATTTAAAAATGGGAAATGTAGGTGAGGGGGAGGTGCTTAGAAACCTGCTCCTCACACAGCTGCCGTAGTAGGCACCTCCTTTCTCAAAATTGTATTTTAAATAGCAGAGAGGAGGAACCTCTGTAGTAAAAGTTTTTAGTAGTAGGGGAGTAGTGTGATGACAGCAGAGAGTAATGTTTTACTACTTTTCCTCTTTGTAAGGAGTAGCTGGTTTTGAGAAGATGTAAGTGAATGAAGGGGAAAAGCCTCCATGGGCAGTGCTGAGGTGGTGGTTGGTGTATGATGAGGTGAAGTGGCTAAGGGGGAAATTAGCAGAACTCAGGGGGGCAGATAAAGTGTGAATGTTGGTGTGGAGGTTTTGGGGAGAAAAGAAGTTGATGATGTTTACTTGACTCTTCAGGATAGGTTTATTTCAGGCAAAGATGTAAAACCCCATTTTTAGTATGACTTCTGTTTCAGGGAATAATGACTAGAAGCTTAAATTTCTGTGGAAATCTTAATTTCTTTTAGCATTAAGCAATATGAAACTTATCCTTTCAAAAAGAAAATTGATGCAGTTATTGCTCATTTCAGCAAGATGAAAATTATATATGTAGGATTGTCAATAAAGTTTATACAAGATGCGCTGTATTCATTGTCTTAGGTTTAATGAGCTGGGCTAATTATACCATGCCATAACTAACCAAGCAACAACCAAATTGATTTTTTTCTTCTACAAGATGCTCTGGGCTTGTAGTTCTCAGATTTAATATACCCATGCAATTGCATAATGTTGCAGTTCAGCAAGTCATCGGGGAGTATTTGGATTGTTAGTAGCAGCGTGAGAGCATGTAGCTTCTTGTCCACTTTGTCCACACTTACAAGCCTGCCCTTGAGAATCACAGAATGATTTGGGTTAAAAGGGACCCTAAAGATCATTTAGTTTCCAACCCCCATCCATGGGCAGGGCTTGACTCTGACTTCTGAGGAAAAGCCTTGTTATCTTAAACACAGAGTAGCTGAATTTCAGTTGTCTGTGTGTGGGAAAGAAACATTTCTCAATTTCACATTTTCATATTCTCTTTTATTTAAGTGAGCCAAAGGCATGATGTTTTTGTAATAATGTATATCTTCTGTATTTTTTTCCATCTGTGGATGAATTTGCCTCCCTTTCCACTGTCCAGTTTGGCCCTCTGCTTCCTCCATAGGCAGTGGAGCAAGAGCGCATCTCTGAAGGCAATCCAGCCTTTCCTTAAAGAGGTGCCCCACAGCTGAGGTAGATTCATTTGGAGTAACTGGTATCTCTCCATTCCCTATAGACAGAGATGGGAAGTATTTAACCCAAGAAAAATGTCTAATTTAGACCTTTGTCTTGGTCATAGCACATTAAAGGGAGCATCTTTCACTTCTTTGCTTGCAATAACTGTCTGTTTCAGGCTGCTACTTCCAGTTAGTTGGACTGGATTTTAGTGGATATTACTACCTGTTTATGTCAAGCTAAGTGGCTTCTTGTTCAGGAATATGGGCAGCCTTTGAACTGAGACACCTCAGCAAGGTGCTTCCTAACGTGTTCTCCAAGTAGCCAGGTGGTGTTCCCAGGCAAGCCAGGTAGACTTGACTTCCATAAGTAGATATGGAAGGGGCAGAGTAGGGCTCAGCCACATAAACTGACATAAGTCTTTTTAATTTTGTAGCTAGGATTAGGCCTGATGATTTTGTCATATTTTCTGTTACCTTTCTTTAAGCAGGAAGTAAAAAAACCCAAATATGCTGTAAAATAACATCTTTCTTTAGTTCCTTTAAATAGAAGAATTCATGGAGCAGCTAATTCTATTTAAAATATCATAGAATCTATTATGCAGGAGGAAGAGCCACCAAATTAGTGGATTTAGAATCATAACTTGACCAGCAGTGGGTTCCTTTCAAATGTTGATCAATTAATACCAGTCTGAATTGTAAACAAAGCAAAAATGGCTTCCTTTTTCATATTTTGCGTGAAGTGTTTTCGGTTTAAGCTTTTCAACTCGCTGTATTACTTCTTGAATTAAAACTGTTAAGCTGTAGGGCAAGTTGCCCATTATACTTGTCTTTTTAATAGCTGAAGAAGGTTTGCTTGAGTATAATTTGTTTGGGTTTTTTTACCCCACTTTCTTGAAGAGTCAGCAGAATATAAATGACAGATACTCTTCAAATAGGTACCTGGTATTTCACATCATTAGAACTAATGCTGCTGTTCTCATAATGTTACAAAAATGCCTCCAATGCATCTGTTTTCATGGGACTGCATTCCAGATGTTAATTTACAGTCTGCCATCTGCTTGGTTTTGGTGGCTGTGTCAAATTGCAGGTCAAAATTACGACTTGTTTGCTGTCAGGAGAATGGCAGCATTTGCAGCTCTCAAATCTTACGCCGAATGCTTGGCTGTAATTGCAGCCTAATGTGTATTTCCCTTACCTTGCTAGAGGGAATGCACACATAGCTTGGATCTGCTATAATTGTAGGTGGCCCTTCTCGTGTGCTCCTTGGTTTCTGGTGTGCAGAAGTGCCAGGCTGTGCCGCTCCGCACTTGCTGCTGTCTGAGCCCGTGGAGCGGCTATGGCAATGCCAGG
>VZRS01000746.1:0-38771 GCA_013398055.1 Ifrita kowaldi
GGATCCAATATCCCAAATATTAATCAAAATGATGCAGGGTCCCCATCAAAGGGGGATTCTCCGGCTCAAAACAGCCCCTCCAAGCCCCTGTGCACCCTGACATGTGGGATATTAACCAAAATTAGGCATGATTCCCATCAAAGAGTTTTCCAGCCTAAGGAGCTGCACAGGCAAATATCCAAAATATTAACCAAAATGATGCGGGGTCCCCATCAAAGGGGGATTCTCCAGCCCAAACCAGCTTAAGTCCCTGCACATGCAGATATCCAAAATATCAACCAAAACAAGGTGGGGTCCCCATCAAAGGGGGGTTTTCCAGCCCAAAACAGCCCCTCCAAGCCCCTGTGCACCCTGACATGTGGGATATTAACCAAAATTAGGCAGGATCCCCATCAAAGAGGAATTCTCCAGCCCAAACCAGCCTGAGTCCCCACACATGCAGATATCTAAAATATTAACCAGAATATTAAAATATTGACCAGAATGACATCAACGACCACCAACAAGGAGTTCTGCAGCCCAAAAACAGCCTAACTGCCTGCACATGCAGATATCCCAAATATTAACCAGAACGAGGTGGGGCTCCCACCAAAGGGGGATTCTCCAGCCCTTTTCCTCACCTTTAGCTGGTTTTTAGGCTCTGCCACCACTCAGCCCCCTGAGGATTGTGAGTTACGTGCTGTGCTCCTCCCCAGGTGAGCCACTCCAGGGAAAAAAGTGCCAGGTGGGCTCAGAGAGGGGGAAAAGCCCCAGCGGGGAGGAGGAGCTGGGTGGGAGCAGCAACAGGACAAGGGCAAAGCTCGGGGGAATTCCTGCCCACTCGGAGGGCAGTGCTGGGATTTGGCTTCTCCCCTGACCCTCCGGAGCAAAACTCCAGGGGTTTCATGGCAAGAGATGGGAAACAGGGAAGGGCTGAGCCCCCTGGGAGGGCAGTTTTGGGATGCTCTCAACAACGGGGAGTCTCTGGTACGAGGAGAAGCAAACGACCATGGAGAGGAGGCCACCAAGCCCTCCAGCTCTGTCCTTGCCAGTCCGTGCCAGGGCACCTCAGCCCTCCCAAAAGCACCCAGGCACTGCCTGCATTAACCCAGAGGGGTCTCTCAGAGGGTTTGAGGGACCAAAACAGCGAGGGGAGACAGGAACCCCCCCATATCAGCACAGAATCCCTGGTCCTGCTTATCCTCCCTGCCCCAGCATCACCCCAACCCCGAGCATTGTCCATGCAGCAGAGCATCCCCCATGGACAGGGAGACAGGGATTGCTGACCCAGGACGGCCTGGGGGACCTGCAGCGGCAGCCAGTGCTGCTCTGATCCCCAAAAACCAGTAGGAACCACATCCTCCCCCTCTGAAGACGCCAAGGAGCAGCAAACCGTGTGATTCCAGGGAAACACTGCTGGGATGAGAACTGCAGCATCCCTGGCAGAGCCTGGCCAAGTCCAGGTGCTGCAGCTCAAGGGCACCCTTGGAAAAGAGTCAAAAGCCTCAATTTTGTGGCTTTTCCGTGCTCTGGAGCCAGGCAGGAGTGAAGGAGAGGGGTGAGTCACTGCTGCCATGGAGCATCCTCGTCAGGAGAGCTCAAACGGTGCCAATTAATGTGAAACTGGTCATTGCCCCCTCCGTGCCCACACCGGGCACGCTGCACACCCGTCATCAGCAGCAGCCCACGGAGGGAACAGCGCGCCTGTGACACAATGTGTGAGCTCAGCAGAAACCCGGGAGCAGCACTAATTGACTGTCTGCCCAGGGTGATTATTATAATTAAGCCAGGCTTCCAAAATTGCAAGTGACATGGAAAAAACGCCTCCCGGCTCCCCAGGTTTGACATTACACCACGGGAGGGGTTTCAGTGCCTCCCCCCTGCCAGTTCCTGTTGGTTGGATCTTCATGGGGATGCCTGGTCTTTATTTGCTTGTTTTTATCTGTTTCTTCCGCTGTTGAGCCACAGTTTGGAGCATGGGAGGTGGAAATCCGGGGAGTACACACGTTCCCGGCACCTGGAAATGTTCCAGACCAGTTTGGACAGGGCTTGGAGCAGCCTGGGATAGTGGAAGGTGTCCCTGCCCATGGCAGGGGTGGCACTGGGTGAGCTTTAAGGTCCCTTCCCGCCCAAACCATTCCATGGTTTTATGAAGATTTTGCCTCCTCCACCTCAGCTCAAAGCCCTCCCCAGGAATTCTTCACCTCAACAAGGAAAGGAGAGGCCCCAGGCTGCTCAGCAGGGACTGGGAGAGCATCCATCCCAAAACTCTGCCACGGCTGGAAGCAGCCAAGGAGCAGGACCAAGGGTCAGGTTGGGTTATTTACCCTCCAGCACCCATAGGAGACATCCAAGACTCCCCAAGTGGAAATCTCTCCATGGTGGTGCCCCTTTCCGGGAGAGTGACCCCTCTCCCAGCTCCATCCCCAGCCCACAACCACCTCCCACCGCCCTCCTCCCTCCTTGGCACGTCCCAGGGATGCCCAAGAATCCCCTGGCAGCGGGGCCGCAGCTGCAGCGCTGGCACAGGGAGAGCTGCCGGTGACGTGGGTGTTCCTCCCCGCGTTCCCGTTCCGCAGACAAAGGCTCCGGGGGCGGCTGTGGCTGTCACACACCAGAAGTGCCCTATTTTCCCTTTCCCATCCCATCCTGCACCTGCCAGGGGTGGATCCCCAGCAGCAGGAGGGAGGCACAGAGCAGGGTGGGTGCTGAGCACAGGGTGACATCCCCACGGACCCGGCAGCTGCAAGGGGAAGCAAATCTTTGGTGGAAGTTACTGAAGTATTGGGTAATTTTTTGTTTCTCACCCCTGAGCAGCAGGGCCGGGCACAAGGGCCAGGGGAGGAGCTGGCAGATCCAGGAAGGAGCCAGGGGTTTGATGGCAGATGGATCATGGAATCACAGAGTGTCCTGAGTTGGAAGTGAGCCACAAGGATCATGGAGTCCAACCCCAGCCCTGCACAGACACCCCAAAAATCCCAGCCTGGGCATCCCCAGCAGCGGTGCCCAAACGCTCCTGGAGCTCTGGCAGCCTCGGGGCCGTGCCCATTCCCTGGGGAGCCTGGGCAGTGCCCAGCACCCTCGGGGGGAAGAACCTTTCCCTGAGATCCATCCTAAACCTCCCCTGGCCCAGCTCCAGCCGTTCTCTCAGGTCCTGTCCCTGCTCACCACAGGGAAGGTGTCACTGCTGCCCCTTCACTTCCCCTCACAATGCAAAATTCTGCTGTAAGGAACAACACTGAGCAAGAAACGAGATAACAGCTCTGATAAAAACCCCAAAGCCCAGGTCCTGCAACACCACAGGGCCAGGCTGACCCCAGGCCAAAAGAGGGGCAGCTCCTGCGGGCAGGGCTGTGCCAGCAGAGCCAAAGCACCTGCAGAGGGACAGGGCCAACGAGAGGCTTCAGCATCACCGGGTCACTCGCACAAGGATGAATTAATTGGCTTTAAAAACACCCCCAACAGGAAACCAGCCAAGCCCCAACGGATACTCACCCTCCACCATCTCATGGGCTGAAAGATTTGGTTCAGCCTCCCAGGACAAGGAAGAAGCCAGGTTCCTGGTGCTGATCTGTGCTCCAGAGCCCTCTCCCAGCCCAGGAGATCCCGGCAGCTCCCTGGGCCCTCAAACCCAACACCGGCACAACGCAACCGAGTGTTGCCACACCACGGATGGTTGTGACACAGCTGCTAAAAACCTAAATAAGCCGCTCTTCCAGACTGACCCTCTGCAAATCCCTCCTAATCCAATCTTGTTTGTGGTGTTAAGCTGGACCCTCCCATACTGAACGCCCCTGTTTGCTCAACAGTTGGGATAATCCTCATGTTTCCTCCGTCCTGGTTGAAGTTCTGATGCAGAAGGCACCAGAGCTTCCTTCTCCTCATGTACTGGGGTGTTTAGGGACGGGGTCACACCTGCACTCCCAGCTCCACGTCCCACTGGCACATCCCCGGCGTGTCACACCACCAGTCTGGGCATGGAAAACCTCTCCCTGTGCCAGTGTGACAGATCCAGACACGGCCAGGAGCTCTCCTGTGCTGGGATTTACATGGTTTAAAACATTCTCCTCCTTATCCAGCCACAGGGGAAGAGCTGGAGGAGACAAACCCTGCTCTGACCTCCAGCTTCCCCCATAAATCCCAGCTGGGATCCAGGTTAGGAAACAAGCCCCAAACCACGTCAGTTTGTTGTGTTATTCCCACAGAAGATGCCAGAGCCACGTTCCCCACCACAGCATGGGGTTGGGAATGTTCTGCCCTCCCCGAGGCCATCCCACAGATGGATCCCACGTCAGGAGGACACAACTCCACTGAGCAGCACGGGGTTTGCCAGAGGCTGTCACAGCCTCACGCCTCCGTGGCGCTAATTCCTTCAGGGAGGAACAAACCCTCCCGGTGTCCCCGGGGTCCTCTTGCTTAGCAAACATCTGCCACCACACGTGTGTCAGAGCAGCTCAGCCAGGCAGCCAGGAGGCAGCCAGGAGGATGAAAGTGTTATAATTACCCTCAGTCTCCCTGGAATCTGCAGGAAAGTCGTGCCACGGAAAAGGAAAGCTGTTTTATCTTTCCTAAAAGGAAAGCCGAACCTATTTATAAAGCGAGACACAGGTGGCCAGGCTGGCACAGGCTGGAGCAGCAGGAATGGGGCTCTTTTCCCTCTGCTTCCCCTCCAAATAAGCCTGGATCTTGTTTGGATCCATCGAACTCAGCACAGGAAAATCCTCAGGGATTTGTACCCACCAACGCTGCCTGCAAGTCCACGTGGACCTGGGGGAGAACTCCAGAGGGCTTCAATCCGTGGCAAACCAGCCCTTGGAGCATGGAAAACGCCCATGGAGCCCCAGCAGTGGCGGAGCTGGGAGGAAGGAGGTTGGTTTTCCTCCCTCCCGCCCATTCCAGGCAGTGGGAAGGGCGAGGAGCGGCCGTGGGGCTGCTGGGAGGGCAAAGGTTGCAGCGGCGAGTGCCAGCTCAGGGTTCTGCTGTCACAGTGCCACGGGGCTGGGGGGGTGGCAGGGACCTCGCCAGCAGCTCAGGGTGGCTCCCGGAGCAGCAGCAGGAACCTTGGGATGGTGGGATACACCTCAGCTCGGGCAAAACAATGGGATTGACAGGGAATGGCAGCACAGCTCAACCGCTGACCACCCCACCAATGTCCCCAAAACGAGCTGCTGGTGACACCTGCGGTGCTGGTGACACCTCCAGCACAGATCTCGTGTCCTCTCTCCTGCTCTAGCTCAGCTGGTCACAGCCCAGGGAAAAGCATCACATCCAACTGCACCCTCTGCACCCCAGAAGAGCGTGCTCCTCACACGTGGGAGGGGCTGGAGCATTCGGACACAAGCACAGGACGAGGGCAGAGGATGCCCAGGACACCTCGGTGGCCACAGCTCCGAAGGGAAGGTCCCCAGCACGGTGGCACTCAAGGCCAGGAATGTGGAGGTTAAGGCACAACAGTGGCAGGGGATCAACGCCCTTTTCCTGCTTTTATTCCCAAATCCTGACAAAGATGGGATCCCTGAGCAGGCCACCTCACCCACGCTCTCCCGAGCATCCCGCTGAGGTGTCAGCTCCCTGCTGCCCCGCTCGTCCTTCCCAACGTCACCTCTGCAATCCCAGAGGATTCAGCACCGACCGTCCCGGTCAGCAGCAAGGGCCAGGGAGGACAAAAGAACCACTGCACTTCCAGGCAGGGAATCACTCCATCCCCAGGGAATCCCATCCCTAATTTGTCTGCATGAAGATCTCCCAAATTCATGAGCAAATAACCAAGAAGAGGATAAGGGTGTTTAAATCAACTCCAGACATGGAAGGCGACTTCAGCTCACGGTCCCGCTGCCCTCTGCGGTGGGGTTTGCTCCTTCCAGTGGGATCAGAGGGGATGGAATGGGTTAGGGCAGGTTGGGATGGGATGGGAGGAGATCCCAGTGCCAGTCACCCCAAAGCAGTATTTTTAAACACACACCAAACCTACCCCAACCGAGTTCATTGCGAGTTGTGGGGTGGAACAAGATGATCTTTAAGGTCCCTTCTAACTCAAACCATTCCACGATTCTCTGATTTTACCCTCCCAAGCTGCTTCCCTGGCCACCCTCCGGTGCTCTCTGGAAGTGCCTTGTGCGATGTTATTTCCCTCCCAGCTCCAGCAGTGACTCCTGGTGCTCTGTTTGTGTAAAGCTGCCCCACATGCCGGGGAACAGCCCAACAAGGAATTTACAAATATCGTCTTTGGAGGCAGCAATTGTCACTCCAGCCGCCTGTCAAACCGGGAGCCAGGCAGTGGAGGGACAATACAGGGAATGGAAATGTCCCAGCAGTGCCGTGGGTGAGCCCCTGAGAGGGATCAGCAGAGATGCCGCAATTTTGGGATCTCATGGGAGCCACGCTTTGACCCCTGACCCTCGGGCTCGCCCTGCTCACCACTCGAAAAAACACCAACAAGTTTCCGAACTACAGCGAATTTTCCGACTTTTGCCATTCCACGCCTCCCTGCTGCAGGCCAATATTTCCTCCCAGCAGCTTTGCCGGGTGGGATCAGCACCCACCCCCGCTCCAGCCCAGCCTGCTCCCGGGAGAGCCCCAAAATTCCCTTTACCTTCCGCTCCCGGGGCTGCTCCTCCCAGAGGCGATGCCCGGGTGCCCGGCCACAGCCCGGCGTGCCAGGGACACTTCCGCCAGCAGTCACCGCTGGCCAATGATTCATTCAACTCCGGGGGACAAAGTGAAAGCCAAACCAGGTGAGGCAGGGATGCACCAGCTGCTTTTCCCTGTCCCCGGGTGCCGCCCGCCGCTGGCAGCTCCCGGAGGCTCCGGCGGGACTGGAAAGACCTGTCGGTGCTCCTGGCGCAGCCACGAGGGCACGGCGCTGGCAGCAGAGGTGTGGCAGAGGCCAGCAGGGCGGCTGTCACCGCCTCCCGGGCTGTCACCGACACCCTGAGCCTGGCAAAGGGTCGGGGACGCGTTAGCAGCCGGCTGGATGCATCCCGCAGAGTGAGCCCAGACCGATGTAATTCCCTGTGGGAATGAACCCGTTTAATCTGTCCTTGAGTCAGGCTGGGCCTGGGAGCCCTGGACCTGGCTGGGACTCCCAAATGCTCGAGGGGTATCCCCATCCCAAATCCAGAACCGCTGGGATGCCCTGAGGCAGCTGCTCCCAGTCCCCATCTCCCCCCGCAGCACAAAGCGCCTGCAAACCAGCACAGCCGGGGGGAGAAAACAGGAAAAAAAGTGGGAAGAAGGCAGCTTTATTTCTCCCTGACATTTAATAACCTTTATTGTCCTCTGAGCGGCAGTTTCCCGTTCCGAGAGCCGGCAGCACAGCTGATCTTCCTCCAGGCTGGGAATGCTGCTGCCCCATCCCTCACCCTGAACCAGAAACCCCAAAGGGTTCCAAAGGCACAAACCAGAAGGAAACGCTGTGGGATGCCGGGGTTGGGCTGGCCCTTCCCGAGCTCCCTGTAATCCCTGCTGCATCCCGCAGCTCCGGGATCCTCCCCACAGCATTCCCAGGCTGCTGGGGAGACCTTTCAGCACCGAGGTTGTACAAAAGATTCCAGGGACACAGCAGAGCATCCGAGCCAGCGGATGAGGCACTTACCAGGCACGGGGGAGAGGCACTGACAACTCGCAGGAGGCAAAAAGGAGGAATTAATGGGGCTGCAATTCCCACTGCCTCCATCGTCAGGGAAGGAAAACGCATCTGAGCAGCCTCGCTCGGATGCACAACGTAATTTGTTTTGGATTTAATGTCACCCTGCTTCCCAGAGCTGGGCTGGAGCTGGGAAAAGCCTCTGCTTGTGTCGCCCCTGCTCCAGGGAAGGTGGGAAGCGAAGGAGGGGATTTGAGGAGTTTTACGGAGGGAAAAGCTCAGCTGAACCTGGGCAGTGCTGCTGCTACAAGAGGCTGGGACCGCTGAAGTGAGACAGCACCCCCAGGAGCTGCTGGCTAAAAATACCTCAAATCAGCTTAATATTGAATATCGATCTTTTATGAAGGGTCTCAGGAAGGTTTTCTCCTGCCCACCAAACTCTGCACCCTAAAAGCAGCATCACCTCACCCGAAAACAGGAGTTTGGGGGGCAGGACAGCAGAGGGAGGGGGGAACCCCAGTTTTCTCTGGGATTTAATCCTCTCTTGGAACCCTGAGCTTTGCAGGAGCGGGTCGGGATTTTCCCCAGCCTGATGCGTTTCCTCCTCGGGGCCTCTCGTTTGCGCAGGCGGCTGCGAACGTTTCCTCCCCCCGGAAAAGCTGCGGAGGGAGCAGCCCGGATGGGCACTCAGCTCCCTGACTTCCCCAGCCTCCAGAACACCGCTAATTCAGGAATCAGACCCGCCCAGCTCACCCCACCTAAAACCCGCAGAGCTCCCCTGCACCTCCCGCCTCTGGCTTTTAATCCAAGAGCGCAGCACGGCCCTGAGCCCTGCCGGGGCTGGGAATTCCAATCAAATCTCCAGGTGCTGCTGGAAGAGAGGAATAATCAAATACAGACCTGGGGGTCCCACGGCAGCAAAATCGCTGGGTTTTTCACGCAGGGCTGGGACAAGGAAGAGATAAGCCACGCTTGCTCCAGAGCACAGGCAAACAGCTGCTTATCACCGCGCTGGCAGCCTCGAGGCTATTGCAGGGTGTCAGGAGAAGCATTATTCCTCCCCGCTCCCGGGAAATTTCTATTTTTGGCCCCTCCGTCACAAGGAGCTGCTGCCTGCACCCGCTCTGGGCTGGGAGAGCAGCCAGCCCTGCAGCCCCAGGGAGCCCCGCAGAGCCCCTTCCCTCCCGCCGCCGGCTCACCGGGGAATGGCCGCAATTTTGGGGGAAACAGGGGCAGTTTTGGTTCAAGCTGCAGAATTCACCCTCGCCTGGCTCGCAGAGAAAGCTGCAGGGAGAAGACAGAGCCCCTTCCAGTGCCTAAAGGGGCTCCAGGAGAGCTGGAGAGGGACTGGGGACAAGGGCTGGAGGGACAGGACACAGGGAATGGCTCCCACTGCCAGAGGGCAGGGATGGGTGGGATATTGGGAAGGAATTGTTCCCTGGGAGGGTGGGGAGGCCCTGGCACAGGGTGCCCAGAGAAGCTGTGGCTGCCCCTGGATCCCTGGAAGTGTCCAAGGCCAGACTGGAATAGCCTGGGACAGTGGAAGGTGTCCCCCCATGGCAGGGGCTGGAATGGGATGAGCTTTAAGGTCCCTCCCAACCCAAACCATTCCGGGATTCTGTGGTAACCAAAAGCTCAGCTGCAAAAGGGCAGAGCCGGACTTTGTGCTGGACTTTCCAGTGACATTTTACGGGTCATTGGTCATTTTCAGGCTGGAAAATGGTGGAAAAGCCAAGGTCTGGTCTGACCCAGTGCTGGTGACAGCCCTGTGTGGTGGTGAGAGACCAGCAGGTCCTCCTGCCACCACCTTTGTGACTCTCCCTGCACCACAATTCCCTTGGCCAGAGAGAACAGATCCATCCATTTCTCCCTCTCTCCCTGGCTCCACTTCCCAGCCCTCATCAGCTCACCTCAGTGAGCTCCACCACACCCCTGCAATGCCCAAACCCAAACAGCCAGCACATGGAAAAAGCCCCTTTTTGATGATTCCCTTCTGTCCAAGTGTGAGATCGGTAATTGAGGGTAAAATTCCATCCAGGGTGCATTTCAGCCCTGAAAATAGCCCGATAAATGAGCTCAGCTCTTTGCTGGTTGACTCAGCTAATCCTTCAGCTGCCGCCAGACAGCTTTGATTGTATCTTCTCTCCTTGGGCTCCGTTTAATGCCAAGGCCGAGCCGTGGCAGCTGCAGCAGCTCTGTGCAATTCATAATCTGCCTTTATTCCTGGCTGCAACGCTGAACAGAGGTCGGCTCCCGCTCCTGGCTTGATTTATGAATATGGATTTTGTTGGTTAAGCCATTAGGAGCGGTGATGGAGCAATTCCTCGTACATCCTGCACCGCGCAGCGCCTCATTTGCAGCCCGCCCCGCAGAACGTTCCCCCTGCACCGCTGTTCACGCAGGGAAGATTATATTAAGGCTTTGTCTGTAATGCTGTAATTCCACCTCGCCTCCCTGAGCCCTCTCCGATGGGAAACAGCCCCGCCGCAGGCAGGGAAGCGGTGGGGAAAGGAGGGAACTCGTGCCCAGCGGGAGGAGCTGATATCCCGCCCCAAAGGCTTAAAGGGAAGTGTTAAATCCGCTGCCAGCCCAGCGGGGACCCCGCTCCGGCTGCTCGTGGCGCTGCCCCAGCGCCTCCGTCCATCCCAGAGGACGCTCGAGCTGGAATAGCCGGGTGGAGAGGGGCTCATCCTGCTCTGCTCGCCTGGGAGCGGCACTTCCACCCTCCAGGGCACTGCAGAGTCCCCACCACGGCCCAGCATCTCTCCCCGGGGAAGCCCAAACCGGTCGGATCCCTCTCCCAAGGTGGCATTCCCTGTTCCCGGGTCAGCACGTCCCAGCCCCATTCCGCAGGGCTTTGTGGCGGCGCGGAGGAAGAAACAGGTTGTGCCCGGAGGCCTCGCCGTGCAATTAGAGAAAACAAAGAGGGAGAAGGGAATTGTGCGCGGAGCGCGGCGGGGGCCGGGATGCGGCTCCCCCTCCCTGGCTCCCAGCCGTGTTTTTTCCCATCGCCGCCGTATCCGCTTGTTTTGGAGAGGAGAAGGTTCCCCTCCCGCTGCCTCCGTGTCAGGCACCGCCCCGCACAGGGATAATTTGGCACCTTCTCCCTAAAAAAAGCCAGCACCGGCCAGGATGTGGTTGGTCATGGATGAAACAAGCACGTTATCCATGCGGGAAACTTTGGGAAGGGTCCCAAGCAAAGCCAAGTTCCCCTTTCACAGCAAGCAAGACGCTTGGAAAGGTGCACAAGTAATATCCAAGGCCTGTCTTTTCCAGAGCGGCAGAAAATTAAATTTCCATGTTATTTATCCAAGAACTCCGAAATGGAGCGGATCCATCCAGCTCATCACTCACCAGCAACCTCCTCGTTTGGTTTTAATTAGCAGGAACACGCAGGGACCGAGCCAGGCAGGTAACGGAGCTCAGGAAAAGCACCCCCGACAGGCCGGGAGCAGGGGTGGGATAAAGGCACCGGAGCAGGGAACAAGGGGACACTCGCTCTGAGGGCTCAGGGGTTATGGAAACCAGGGCTGAGGGACAGGGGTCGCACGAGGCTCCGTGGGAAGAGCCGGGACTGCAGCTCTGGGTGGGCGGTGTGACCCAGGGGGGGAATAATTTGGGTTCCCGGAGGTGAGGTGAGGGTGACAAGGTGACAGAAAGCCCCAGGGAGAAGCCAGGCATGGAGGAAAATGCTCCCAAGAGAGGCAAGACTGAAGGCTGGAAGGGAGAGAGGGAGGGGAGGGAATTTGGGGTTGTCCCACAGGTACCGGAGATGGGATGATGGGAACAGGTTCGTTTGGGATCAGCTGGGGAGGGGTGGGAGGTGCGACAGGGGATTGGTGAGAGAGCAGGGAAGGAGGGGCCGAGCCCCACAGGTGCCACCTGGGATGCCCCAGGGGTCCCGATTTCAGCAGGTGGCCCCACCCAAGAACCTCAGGGTGCCGGGGTGCGACTTTTCACACAGTCCCACGAGTGTCCATGTCCATGTGGATCCTGATCCCACGAGTGTCCGTGTCCATGTCCGTGTCCATGTGATCCCAGTCCCATGAGTGTCCACGTCCATGTCCATGTCCGTGTCCGTGTCCGTGTCCGTGTCCATCCCATCCCAGTCCCACGAGTGTCCATGTCCATGTGGATCCTGATCCCACGAGAGTCCATGTCCGTGTCCATGTCCATCCCATCCCGGTCCCACGGGTGTCCGTGTCCGTGTCCGTGTCCATATCCATGTCCATGTCCATCCCATCCCGGTCCCACGAGTGTCCATGCCCGTGTCCATGTCCATCCTATCCCATCCCATCCCGGTCCCACGAGTGTCCGTGTCCGGTCTCCAGGCGCCCCCTGGCGGACACGGCGCGGCCCAGCCCCGCCCGGCAGCGGCTGCTCGGGGAGAATCCCACGGGATGAATCCCACGGGATGAATCCCACGGGATGAATCCCACGGGGGCTCNGTGTCCGTGTCCGGTCTCCAGGCGCCCCCTGGCGGACACGGCGCGGCCCAGCCCCGCCCGGCAGCGGCTGCTCGGGGAGAATCCCACGGGATGAATCCCACGGGATGAATCCCACGGGATGAATCCCACGGGGGCTCTGAAGGGACGAGGTGACATTAAACCAGGAGCCAGGAGCAGAGCCCATCACCCACAGAGGTTTAATGACAACAGGAACATGGCAGTGGGCAAGGAAAGGAGTGACAGCTCCAAGGAATTAGAGGGAGCTCAGAAGGCTTTAATTAGCCATTAATTAACCTTCTCCACTGGGAAGAGAAGGAAGAAGCAAACTCCTGCCGGGAATCGGGATGAGCAGAACACACCCCAGTTTGCTCACCCTTCTCCAGGAGATGCACTGGGATGATGCAGAGACATAGCGTGGACAGCCCAACATTCCTCCTGTTCAGGTGCCTCCCGAAGTCTCAGGAATTGGGAAATGCAGCCCTTGGATCACGGAGCAAGGTGGGTGGAAAGGCAGAGGGAATGGCAGAGCCTGAAGCTGTCACATCCCATCCTTACCCCAGGGAAAGGCTCCAGCTGCTGCCAGGGCTGGGCTCACACTGGGAAGTGATTTCAGGCTTGTATTTGTGGCTTTAAGCATGGAGATCCACCTTCCTTCCTGTCTGGAAGCAAAAGCCTTGTGGGTTTTAGGAACAAGCCATGTAGGAAGAAGCAGGAATGCTATGCAGGAATGCTGTGGCCTCTCTGGTGGAGCAGAGACATCCCTGAGAGCAGAGACCAAGACCCAGGGCAGACGATGTCCCCAAACCAGTGTGGGCCGTGTCTGCCCTGTCAGAGAAGGAATAATTCACCTCTGCTCAGCCTCAGCTTCTGAGCCAACACCTCCAGGGACAACTCTCACCCTGTTCCACATAAACAGCCCATAAAGGCCGTGACAGTCAGGACTTGAGCCCCTGCAGATGGAAAAGTCACTTTATCCACCACTGAGCTGGGAGGAGGAACCCACCTGCCCAGAACATCTCTGTCACATCCCAGGGAGCCTCTCACTCCTTGGCCAGGGGTTACAACAAAGGAGCTCGGCCCCGCAGTGATCCCTCACACCTCCAGCTTCCATGGAGGGAGAGAGAGGCTCCAAATCCAGCACTTGGGAGGTGCCTGTGGTTGGGATTCAGCAACGCTGCCTCTTGAGAAACCACATTTGTGCTCCTCCAAAGCCAAACCTACAGCAGGAGTTACTGCACTTGTGTTTTACTCGTGCCTCACCAAGGCCTGAACGCTCAAACGGGTCTGCAGCACCACAAAATCAAGGCATGGGATGAGGGGAAGACACTGGTGGTATAAAAATACATAAAAGAGGGGAAATGGAAGATGCCAGACATTCAGATGACAGCACTGGGGAGCTGTAGCAGAGCACTCCAGCCTGGATTAACCATCAGCACCTAAAGCAGAGCCACTTCCAGATTAGGAGTTTGTGCCTGAACTTGGGGAGTTCAGTGCTCCCCAGCCAGGGTTTGTTGTCAAAAAGCATCAGCTGCCAAGGAACTCAGCAGCAGAACCGAGCTGCAAAACTTGAAGCACGACATTCCCTCCAGGAAAGGCAGGACAGGGAACACGGGGCTGGCACAGGACCTGCAGCAGCAGGAGGAGGAGGAAAAGCTCCTTGGTGGCAGCTGAGCTCATGCCACAAGTTGTCCCATTTCCACAGAATCACTTGGAAAAGCAGTGCAGAGCTGGAGCAGGTGTGAATTTGAAGTGGAGGGAATGCAGACAACTCCTGGCCTGATCCCACAGAGAAGGGGGCTGACACCATCACGCTGCCTCCCTCTCCTCACCCTTGTGCTGGTTCAGTGCCAGCTGATCCCTTTCAGACCCCGTGGAAGGAGAAATGGAAAAAAAAAAAAAAACCAGGATTACCTCATGCTTCCTTTCAGACAGAGAAAGCTGGGCCTGGGAGGGCAGAGAGGCTTTGTCAGGGCTCAGGGTGTCAGTTCTGCCAGCCCAAACCTGCTGTGGGAGGGAGCAGGGCACTTCGGGCACCCCAGGGGAGATGCAGGAGGAGAGAACAGCAAACAGGGATAGGGCAAGAACTGGGATTTCACAGCATGAGGTGTGGGGGGTGTGTCTCACATCTTGAGGAAATCAGAACTGCTCACCAAGTACCCAAACAAGGGAAAATTAATTCCTGTCCCACGATGGAAGACAGGCAGCTGCACGTCAGGAGGGTGGAACTGGCCCAGCATTTTCCTTTGGGACAAGGGGAAAAAAAAAAGAAGCAAACAGAAAGTAAGTTCACAAAACTTTGCTTTTTATTATTTGAAATTGGAAAAGGCTCCTTGGGTAACAATGATCAGGTGTAAAAGTAACACACAGGGCTTGCTCAGCTTTCCAAAACCTGGGGTGAAGTAGGCCAGGTGTTGATTTTATACATCCTGTTCCTCTCAAAACCACCAAGAAAAGGCCAGGCAAACCCCCAGCCCTTGGGCAGGGGAGCAGACTGGGCAGGTGAGGTGTTTAAATTACAATTGATCATGTTCCACATGGATATCTGTGGTGGTGGATGTCCAGTGGTTTCCT
Source organism: Ifrita kowaldi (assembly GCA_013398055.1). Lineage (NCBI taxonomy): Eukaryota > Metazoa > Chordata > Aves > Passeriformes > Cinclosomatidae > Ifrita > Ifrita kowaldi. The sequence continues at coordinate 14,584 of VZRS01000746.1, forward strand.
CCCACTGCCCTCTGTACAAAGCAGGGATTTATCTTTCACCTTCACTTTTAATGCTTTATTGAGACTTATCCACACTTGGAACCTACAGGAAATGCCCAGATCAATCCATCAGTGTCATGTTAAAGTGGTGAGTGCAAAATACACGTGGGAACAGGGAAAGGGGAGTAATTAATGACAAAACAAAAGTGCAGATTGCTTTAATTAAGCTAATGAACATGGTCAAGCCGAGTGCTCTATGCCTCAAAAGTTCCAAAGATTGCAATCCAAACAAAAACCCAGAATCACACATTTTAATTCAGCACACAAAGCACCCAAAGGTCAGTGGCACTCACAGTTTGGTACCTCTATCTTTCACTCCACATCCCAAAAAATTCACTGTCCCACTGGGAAGGGCAGCAGGAGCCTTTGGCAGCTGAACACCACAGAGGATCATTGGCCACGTGAGCAGCCAGCTACAAGACAGAGTTAACACATTATCATTCCCTAAACTAGCAAGTCGAGCCTAAACAACCCATTTCCACACAACAGCCAACACTCCCATCGAGTTCCACTAGGTTTAAATTAATAAAAAGCAAGAAAAAGTCATCCTTGTTGAAAAGGAAGCACCGAGCCTGCTGCAGTTTGGGCTTTTCCTGGGAGCTGAGAGCTCCAGGCACGTTTGCACAGGAATTCCCTTTCTCCCCAGCACACATTTCCTAAGGAACTGCCCTCCAACAGCAGCACTGCTGTTCACTCCACAGAGAAGCTGACACCTGAATTTACAACCAATTCCATCCTTTTCCCTCCTCCTTAGTAAAACCCAGCCTGACAAATCCCCTTGGAGGGACAGAGCCTCCCACAGCCTGAGCACAGCACGTTCACAGCTCTCAAATCAGGCCCAAGGCAAACAAACTGGGGCTTTGATGTTCCTGTTTTCCAGCTGGCCAAATCCATGTGTTCTGACAACACAGGGAGCAGGATGGAGGAGCAGAACCCAGCACATGAACCAGCCACTTGTTGTCCCTGAGCCAGAATTCAGCCCCAGGTCTTGCAGTGGCCATTGGGGCTCTGCAACCTCCCTGCAAAGGCTTTGTTTAATCCAAAAGGCTCCTGCCAAGAGTACTCCTACCCCTGACAAGTTGTTTTCCATCCTCGCCAGCACTTTCCACCCATCTGGGATGAAGAAATCCAGCCAATTGTCCCCAAGATTTCCTGCAGAGCCAAGAGGACGAGGAGACGTCGGCAGCAGAGATTTATCACCATCTGCAGGGGCCCAGCACACATTATCCCTGTCAACAGCTCCCAGGAACATCCCCACGGGCTGGAGAACTGGGATTTGGGAAAGCAGTGGGGTAGGCAGTGCTGGGCAGGGGGTGGAACAGCCTGTACCAAACATGAGCAAGCACAGCAAAGCCCTGTCCTGTCAGCACCGCTTCCCACAGGAAAAGCAGGATTGGGGAAAGCAGGAGCATCCCCCTGGCTGTGGGGGATCAGACCCAAACTGCCTGCTGCCAAATCTGCCTCCCCCTTCCCAAAGATTGCAGGGCTGGGAGTTTTAACTCCCTGTTACCCTGCTTTGCTCTGGAAGCACTGACAGAGCCAGGCACAAAGGAACCAGCACAGGAGCACCCCCAGCATTCCCAAATCCATCTCCACAGCTTTCCTCACCCTCAGCCAAATCACAGGGGATTTTCTTCTGAAATGCCACTAAAGCCTGCCAGGCTTGGAGCAGCAGAAGGCGAGAAAAGGCATCAGAGGAGGAATATTAATACAAAACTTGCTATTTTCCTTTGCTCCAGACAGAACGAAGCCAGGGGGTACCAGCAGTTTTCCCTTTAATCAGGAATTATCCTGACGTTTTGAAGCCAGCCAGGTAAGTTATAAACAAAAAGATGCCACTACAGGGACAAGGCAGAGCTGGGAAAAATTCCCACAGGGCATCAGCCTCCACTAACCCTTTCTCTCCAGCCAGCCAAGCAGGTCTGGCCTTCAGGAGACCCTTGGCACTGCCACTGGAAAGGTTCAGAAGGGACGAGAAGCCTGGAGAGGAGCAGATGCACAACCTGTGCCAGCAGCAAAGAGGTGACACCTTGCCCAGGTGACAAAGGACAGAGGCTACAGACAGATCAGGACTTGGGAGAGTGACTCAAGCCTCAGGCCAAGCACTTGCAGGGCAATCAATGCAATCTGGATTTTAATCTCCATTTAAAAAATTGTAATTGTCATTTAAAAGCGAAAAGCAAAAATTCTCAAGTCAGTAATGTAAAACTTCAGGATTTTGGTATTTTTTTGGCAGGGATATTGAAGCGGGGAGGAGGAATCTGCAATCAGAGCTGTGGATCCAGCTGAAACAGAGCTGGTTTTAGGGACATGCAATGGGAACAGCTGCCCCAGGGGACATCTCCCATCCCTCTGGGCTCTTAGGGAGAACACAAGGCAGACAACAGATATCATTTAGGTTGGAAAAGACCTCTGACATCAAGTCCAACCATTAACCCAGCTCTGAACATCTTTAGTTGTCCCAGGAACCTGCATCAAACTGGAAATCTCAGTCTGCAAATCAGGCACGAGTTGTGCACAGAGCTCAGCAGCTGCAGAAGAAGGCTGAGATGCCCAATTTCAGCTCCAGGTCACCTCTCTGCCCACTCACCAAGGCACAGAGAGCAGCCACTCCCTCTGTCCCAGCCCTGTGTGATCCAAACTGGCTCTTCCCTCTGCCAGGAAAACCTCTAAGGCTGCTCACAACCAACCTACTTTTCACAGCTTATTCACCGAGCCTGTAACAGCTCCTCACCCCCAACAATGAGGCAGGCTTTCCACTCCTCACAAACCTGCAGCAAACAAAGCCAAAAGTGCCCTAAATCACCTTCAAATTTCCAGAAGTTTGGAGAACTCTGTTCAGAGAGACAGGAATTAATCCTGTGAGTGACAAGAGCTGCTGCTCAGCAACCCTGCTGGAGCCTGGGTTCTCACACAGCTGAGGGAACACGGGAAAGCCAGAAATGGCAAAAAGCCCTTGTGAGAGTGAGAATAAAAGCTGTTCACAGGCACTGGAACCAGGCAGGGACTGAAACTTCTCCACAGAAGGGGCCTGAAACCTCCCAGCACAGGTACAGACACATTTACAGACCTAAAACTGCAGAGATGTAAATGCAGGGGTTTGTTAGACACGGATCTGGGGAGAAGAGAAGGGACCTGGAGTTTGTCCTCACAGCCAGAGAGCAGCTGCAGCAAAGGGCTGTGTTAGTGCTGCTGGTTCACAGCACAGCTCACAGCCTGGAGATGAGCACTGGCCAGGATTTTCCTGCTCTGCACAGTCTAGAGGGAATCTGCTTCCTCTCCTGCAGCACACAACTCCCAGCAGAGCTCTGATCTGCCACAAAATCATCTGGGATGAAACAAGTGCGACTAGAAAGGGAGAGAAAGGTCCTGTGAGTGGGGCAGCAGCACCCACCTAGCAGCACCCACTGTTCCAGGAGCCAGAACGAGCCACACAGCGTGAGGACAATCCCTTGTCACTCCTTTGGACTCCAAAGGGCATCCTGAACAGGAAGGACACCCCTGGGTCACACAGGACCAGAGACATGTGGCACCTTCTGCTACCCCCATCTGGAGCCAGCTGGGCTTATCTCACAGCTGGGTTTCTTTTTTGCTCCTTCCTTTCCATTTTCAGACCCACTTGACAAGATCTGAGAAAACCTTCCAGTCTGAACACATCAGAGCTTGTGCAGTTTACACCCAGTTCCAGTCCCACAGCCAGCTCCTGCAAGGAGAAAGAACCATCTCTGCGCTCAGGGAGACACCCAGACCTGGAGCTCCAGGGACAGCACATCCATCCAGCTCCAGAAACCAGGACAATGCTGAACACTCTCATCTGCAGTGGGGATCCTGCCCTTGCTGAGGGAATTCTCCAGAGGAAACCACACATTCCAATTACCAAGCCAAGGATGCAGCTATCACACCAGCCTCTCCTGGCAATGCTGCTCCCACAGAAAGGTTTCTGGAGAGGAGGATGTGCTTTGTCACTGCCTGTTCCTCTGCCCAGCTCTGACCAGGTGTCGGTTTTGTCCCAATATATTGGTTTTTTTGCACTAAGGAAGGTCTGTCCCCTCCTCTGCAGGATCCCTTCAGCTCTACAAAGCCCAGAGCAGGAAACAAGGACTGCTGGGAAGCAGCATGGAGTGGCACAGAGGAAAGGGCAGTCACGGATGTCTGAACTGGGATGTGTGTACGTTTGGGGTAAAAAGGCTTTATTCAAAGTGCATGCTTTTATCCAGAGGTACCGAGAGCCAGGACTCCCCACCCCGGCCCCGGCTGGGGAGCGCAGCAGCCTTTGCCACCCCGAGCCCTGTCCATCACCAACCACTCATCAAGTAGCCAGGGACTGAATGTTCTTGAGCATCTCATCAAAGGCCTCCCGGGAAGGCGCTTGGGCGTTCTGGAAGGAGACCTTGATGCGGCTGTAGAGGCTGAAGGATTTGAGCTCCAGCCAGATGAAGCCGAAGCGGTCGTCGTCGAACAGGACGAACACCCCCGGCGTCCGCTCGGGGCTGGTGAAGCCGTGGCCAGCGATGAGCCCTGTCCCATAAAAACTGCAAGGGGATAAGGACAAAAGAGGTGTGAGAACAGCCAGAATCAGCCAGTGTTTAATTAAAAAAAATCAGCACAAAATTCTGGTGAAGCCACTCTGCCGGGTGGGACAGAACAGCGAGTTTTGCACTCGGTTTTTCTATTAAGACAAGAAACTCTTTGTTGCTGTTTGCAGGTTGCTGCTTTGGGTTATCCTAATTAGAACCTGCCCACCAAAGCTGGGTTTTTCAGTAGTCAGCCCCCTAACCCATCTGAGATTAACTTGTGCAACTCAAGGATCAGCACAGGCTCAATCCTCCCAGGAAAGCAAAGGCATGTTGACAGCGTGACCAGAGAGGCAAAACCTAAGGGAAGGGAGAGAAAAATGTAAAAAGCAGAAAAATCTACCAGGATCTGGGGAGGAATAAAGGTCAGTCAAAGCTCTGAGCAAGCAGCAGGTGGAGCAGGGTTTTATCCAAACAACTCAGCTGTGACAGCAGGAGCCTTCTGGGATTAACCAGCTCTGGGTAGGTTTTTCCATGAGCACAGATGTTTGGCTGAAGGTCACCTGCCTAAGCCTCAGCTTTCAGGCTCTTTTTCCACACTTCATTTAGTGTGCTGCTTGACCAACTCCAGCTCCCATTGAACACAGCTCTCTGCATGCCTGCACCTCCTGCTTGGGGTGCTCAGCACCCGCCAGAGCTGCCCCAAGGCACCAGAGGCCAGAGAAAGGTGGGAGAGAGCACTGTGTTCCCACAAGCAAGGAACACGAGTGACACACACAGGGAACAGGAAGCAGCTTGAACAGCTCTAAATATGTGAGCTGGGCAGCTCTGGGACATAAAACACACCAAAAAAACGGATGTGTGTGTGGAATTCAGGAGAGGTGCCAGCTTCAGAAGTAAATCCAGCAAGGAAGTGGGATGGCAGATGACAGTGTGGTGAGAGAGGGAACAAAGCAAAGCATGGGAAATTGGGCAGCAGAGGCAGGAACCAGAGAGGTTGTGAATTCCCCATCCCTGGAAGTGTTCAAGGCCAGGTTGGACGGGGCTTGGAGCAACCTGGGATAGTGGAAGGTGTCCCTGTCCAGGGCAGGGGTGGAACAGGATGGGCTGTCAGGTCCCTTTCAACCCAAACCATCCCAGCATTCCATGAAATCTGAGCCCAAGGGGCTGGGAGATCCACAGGCAGGCAAAGGGCACACAGATACAGGACACACCTCAAAGATTCCCCCTTCCCTTTCAAGAAGTGACTGGGCCATAAAACCACCAGTTACCAGATCCGACAGGTCCGGGGATAATCCTCGTTCCTCGATATCACTCCCATGGGCAGCACGAAGGGCTGGGAAGCTGGTGCCTTGTCCTGGGTCGTCCCTTCTTCCCCAGCTGCAGTCTCTTGCCCCTCAGCACCTTCCCCTCCCAGGGGACTGGCAGGCTGGGAAGCAGCCTGCTGGGAATGCTCCTCTTCCTCCTGCCGCTGCTCCCGCTCCTGCTCCTCCCGCCGGACCTGCTCCTGGACCTCCAGCACAATGCGGGAGAGCTCGCTGAAGTCTCGCAGGTTCTCGACGTCAGGCAGCTGCAGAGGATGTGCCAGGTCTATCTCCACAGTCTGCTGTCCAGCTGGGATGTTGGGATCTCCCTAAAGACAGGAAGGAACAGCACGGCTGCACACACCAGGTGCTACAGAACCACCACCTGACTTGTTAATAGTTCACTCTATTCTACAACCACCAAGCTGGCAACAAAAAAGCCCTGCTTGGACCTTGTTTGCTGTTGTCTGACATCACTGCTTTCCCCTTCCCAGAAACAGAACTTTAAACCAAAAGCTGTACTTGCAAGGGTGAAAGAAAGTCAAAGCTGCAGCTGCACTTCACCAGAATCCCTCCCTGCGGGGAGGAAGGAGCTCCCCAGCCTGACTTCAGTGAAGAGCTGCCAACATTTGGTACCTGCTCCTCAGACACACACAAGGGATCTCCAGGGACCTGCTACCAGCTGCTCACAGAAAGCAGCTGGAAAGGAGAGGAAAGTGAGCCAGGAAAAACTTTGCAGAGCAGGTTCTGGTTACTCTGCGTGTGCTGAGATTCACCCAACGCCACCAATCCCCACAGGGAGCAGGGTTCGGGCTGCCAACTCCCAGACAGAAATCTCTCCTGTGCATCCACGGCACTGAGAACACTTTCACAAGCACCTGAGAGAAAGGAAAATGCACTCACAGTGATCTTGGTGCCCTTGGCTTTCTTCCCATGAAAGCTCAGCATGACAATCTCCAGCCCGTGGCTGCCATAGGTGCCCTTGAAGAGGCCTGGCTGGATGAGGTCGTCGGGGCTGCTGGGGGGGAGGTAGATGCGCCGGTACGTCAGGCAGTTGCTGTGCAAGAGAAAAACGTCAGGGAAGTCAGGAAAAAACCCCTCCCCATCAGCAATGGGTTTGCATTCTGCTCCTCCAGCAGCTTGGGGATGTTGTCAAGACAGGCAGGATCTGTGTTTTCAGCAATGCCAACAAGCTCAGTGGATTTGCTGTAGAGCTCTGCAAGCATTTCCTCCCTCCCTGCACTTCTCTCCCCACCATCCTCGTGAGCACACCAGGAGATTCCTGCAGCAAGGAAATCTCCTCAGCCCTTGAGATTCCCAGAGAACCTGAGAGTGAAGCATATTTAACCATCTGCTACAGTGAGGTGGCTGCTAATAGAAGCTTGGAGAGATGGTTACAATCCCCCAATTTCTTGGGGACTCTCTGATTCCTGCATTAGAGAGCACACTAATATGGATAATAACCAGACACTCCTCAGGATCACAGGCATTTGCTCTGTCCTCAAACACAGTTAAATGACTCAAAAGCACCTTCCTGTGCACAGTTATCATGCAGAACCTGGAATCCTATTCCTACTGCTGTCACTCCACCTCACCTCCCTGTACAGCTGGAAAGCACTGCAGAGACATAGCATTCCTCTGGCTGTGAAAGGCCATGGAAAACCCCTGTTTTGGGGAGAAATGCTTGTGAGGTTGCAGCAGTCCTTACTCATATTGGCTGGTGTAGATGAACTTCATCAGGATGAGCTCCTGCATGTGTTCATGGAAGATGTCTTCCAGAGTCCGACCCCACTCCTCCCTCAGCCACGTCCGGAATTCCTGCAGCACAAGGAGAAAAGGGGGAGGATGAGGAAATTTCAGTGATGTGCCCCAAGATGATTTCACTGTGTGACTCTGTGGCAGCACATTTCACTGGCAGAGCCACAGACAGGGAACATCCTCTGCCAAAGACAGGGAAACGTGGCTGGATTTGGAAACAAGCACGTGTTGGCTTGGAAAGATGCTTAACAAACAGTGATTATGGCAACTGCCTGTGATCACACCATAAACAGGCTCCCCTTCAAACAAATCCCAGGCAGAACCAATACAACCCTTCAGAGCAAAAGCAAAAGCATGGTCTGTTACTGTAAAGTAGCTCATCTACTCTTTCTCTCACAGTAATTCATTTGTGTGCCCACAAGCTGACTCCTGTGCCCTGTCCTGACACGTTCAACATAAAAGAAAAAGCTTTTGAAAAGCACCGAGGGTTTAGGAGGTTAAATCCTGCTGATTTAATTCTGATGCATCTAAATCCAAAGGGTGCTTTGAAAGCACCTCCTGAAGTACCCCAACTCCAGCTCTGACAAGTTAATACCCTGCCAGGAGTTGGTGTGATAACAGCTTACACTGAGATAGCAGCCTGCCAAGTGATATTCCAAACCTGCCTCCTTTATCTTCCCAAGCCAGATCCTCCAATTACCATAATGCCACGCACACTTAACGTGGTGCTTTGAAAGTATTAAAGCATTTCTCATCTGCTCCAGCACCAGAAAACACTTAACTAAACCTTTCACCCAGCTGTTTCCCATTAGCAGACAGACATTTTACAGCGTTCCTCAGAAGCAGCTCAAATATCAGATTTGTCACGTGGAACCAGCTGGAAGCAAACAGCAGTACCTGGCAAAGGTATTCATCCTGACATTTATACCTGCATTTAAACACAGGTATTTCACTCAGCAATCTGCCTTGCTGGGTAGAGCTGACAGACACAGGAGAAACTACCAAATGAAGCTTTTAATCCCTCGAGCAAGGCAAGCAGGGGGAAGGTGCCTCGCTGACCAGCAGGTATCCAAATGCAGCTGGTGCTCACTGTGTTTGAAAGATCTTAATTATACAGACAGAGATCAGTGCCTGGAGTGTTGCTGATATCCAAGATGTGCTGCTGACCCTCTCTGGACAGGTCTGCTACCAAAACAGGAGGAAGGTGCTGGGGCTCCAAGAGCACCTTGACACAGACAGCTGCCTAAAACAGGGAATCAGCCAAAAGCTCACAGCCTGGGGTTTCATTTCTGCTCGATCACACAGGAATCAGAAGGGCACCTCCCAGACCCCAAGAGCAGCTGAGAGCTGCTCCTCAGGAAGAGGACACACAAAGAGCCTCAATGCAGAGCCCTGGCAGAGCACTCACCTCCTGCCTCCCCCCTGACATCCGGTGGTGATCCGTCTGGTTGCACTTCGTGGAGAACTCGTCCTTCTTTACAATCTGTAGTTACCACGGAGGAGAATTGAACAGGTTACAGCCCTGTTCAGAGATGCTTTGGATGAGGTAGCTAAGACTGCTCCCAGCAAGTGCTTTACAAAACAAACATTACTGGATTTGCTACAACACAGAAATCGTTCACTGCTACCGTGTGCAGCAGCTACAGAAGAGAGAAATAAAAGCAATAAAACCTCAATGCACTCTAATGAAAATAATAGTTTTAAGCTGCTTCCCTGTTTGAGCTTCCTCCTTTAAAGAAAAACAAACAGCCTGTCAGGAAGCTTTTCAAAGCATCCAGTGGATGCTGCATCACCTTCTCAAGGTCTCATCGTGGAGAGAGCTACAAGAACAGGTCTGTGTCTGCCTGGGCACACTCACCAGCTGCCCAAGGCCAGTTTACACATCCTTTCCCCACATCCTGGTGCTCCCAGCCTCCCACCACGCTCCAGCCCAGCAGCCTGGCTGTGCCATTGCCAGGGAACCAATTCAGAGCAGGGAACAGCCCACACAACTTGTCAGACACATAATGAGTGTAAAGCTGGTGCCCACACACAGCAGGGTGGTGAAAGCCACATCTATGAAATAAAATCCTCACAGCTTTATGAGGAATCCATTCCCAGAGCCAAAGTGCACACACAGTGCTGAGAGAGGCAGAGGAGCTCACCTGGATGTGGCCATTATGAGGTCCCTTGTGACCATACATGCACTCCACCGTGGCACATTTCCTCTCCATCAGATGGATCCTGAAGAGGGGTTTGAATCTCATGGGATCATCCACGTGAGGGTCGTGAGGTGGCAGGTACATCCAGCCAATGATGAACAAACCATCCACCTGCAGAGGGACAGGACACAAAGCCCACAGAATCAGCCCTGCAGGACTCCTTGTGAGTTTGCAGCAAACTCTGAGGCCCCTTCTGGCCCAGGGCAGGAGCTGCAGAACAGTTTGCTGCATTCCCAAACAGCTTTCCAGCCATTAGCCCAGACCATATGCACTCCCAGCACTCCCTGGGTTTCTTTACAAGGCTTCCTGCACCACTGGAAAAAGCTCAGGCCTTTATTGCTGCAAATGAGTTGCCTGGAGTGCAGGATCCAGAGGGAGAGACCACACAGCAAGTCAGGCTCTAATTGGTTTGAGAGCTCCTGCTGGCAGATATTCCAGCAGATGAATTCTGCTTCCCATGATTATCCCTGCCTTTTGGATGAGGAATTACTTGGCTTTATTACTCAGAGAACACAGGAAGCAACACTCTCCTCTCCTCTCCTGAGAGGCACAAGTGCCAGCCCCCTTCCTGCACACCTAACAGAATCCCTCCCCTCAGGCCCTGCAATTCCAGAGGCAGGATATTCTCCAAACAGAGGGATCTGAGATGAAGGCAGAGCAGTGCCACAAGGTCTTTATAAGGTCACAGTGGAAGTACTGATGCAGTTGGATGCCCTCTTACACCAGTTCATGGAACAGGATCTTGCAAAACGCAACGGCCTCGTGATTTGTTCCGCTTCAACCTGGCAGTTATTGAACCCTGGTGCAGAGAACAAGGGCTCCAGGCAAACTCCTGGCTCAGCCCTCACCAGTTCAGAGTCAAATGTTGTTCATTAACAGCTCTCCCAGCAGCACCAGAGCTGCCAAACTCCACAGATCTTGCACCAGTGTCGCTCTACATCTGATGCACGAGTCTTAGACAGGGCTGCTGTAAAGGTTTGCCAACCACACAACTGCAAAGCCCTTTGCAAAAGGTTCAGCTGCAGGCAATGAAAATGAAGTAAATGAACAGATTCCTGTGCCAGCCACTGGAATATCAGTGTCAAACTCTAAATCAAGCCTTTCCCTCAAACACTGATCATGTTTTCTACCTGCTCCTGGGGTTCTGTTTGGCATAGAGCTGAAACATAAAAGAACAGTCTGGAGGAAGATGGCGATGATGAAAAGAATCCCAGAACCATTTCAGGCTGGAAGAGAGCTCCAAAACCATCGAGTACAATCTGTGAGCAATCCCCACCCAGAGCAGTGAGTGCCACATGCACTCCAGGGATGGGGATCCCACCACCTCCCTGAGCAGCCCAGTCCCATGTTTAACAACCTTTCCTGTGAAGAAATTCCTCCTGATGTCCAACCTAACAGAAACCAAGGAAGAACCAAGGAGCACCCTCTGGGTCCAAATCACTCACTTGAGGGCTGACTGTTCAGACTTCTTAATGGCCTGGGAATGGTGTGGAAAGTGTGGAAAAAGCCCCCCTCAGCCCTCAGGAGCCCTGGGATGAGGTACTCACTCACCACCACGTTCAGCAGTCCCCCGTAGGGCCCGATGTCCGGCTGCCACAATCCCAGGATGTGCCGGTAGCGGTGCAGCACTGGGGAACAGGGAGACACTCCAGTGAGCACATCCAGAGAAGAAATTGGGATTTTGGGAATGAAAAGCCTGCTAGCAGGCTGCACACAGCACTGACCAATAGCACCCACAACTGCATTTACTTGGAAAAAGCGGTTGTGTCCAAGCCCAGCCAGGAAGTTCTGAGCTGAGGCCTCGCCCAAGCTCACACACATTTATATTCTTTGCTCCTGGCCCTGTGGAAGGGCAGAACCACCTACCTCAGCAGCAATTCCCAAAAAACTTTTGCAACACGGTCCCATTAATGCAAATCACATGATATAACCAGAGCTAAAAACAAATAAAAGCATCTGCCACTTCCAGTTACCAAAAACGCACTCGATGCTTCACATTGCAAAGCAACAGGAAAGAGGGAAGGGCAGGAAGGGAACAGGGAAATTTGAAAATTTTGAAAGCATTTCACTGCCTTGTGTAGACAAACTTGGCTCCAGAGTTAAGCATCCTTAGAAACAGCCACTGGGAGCACGGGCAAAGCACATGGATCACTCCAGCTTGGCAGTCTGGTGGTGTGGCCAGCTCAGTCACAGCTTTAAAAATTCTACAGAAGCAGCCACACCAGCAGTGCCCACAACCTGCTTCCAAAACCCACTCAAAATCTACTGTAGCAGTTGAGGCTTCTCTGTTTCTCATCTCACAGCCAGGTGTCCCTCCAATCCCACCTAAACAGAGGAATATTTTCAGCAAGCAGGAGAAAAGGGCTTTTACAGAATGATCTTACAGCTGCTGTTGTGAGGACAGCTTAGAGATGGGACCTGCCTCCAGTCCTTACACAGCCATTCCCCTTGTCCATCTAGTTTCCTTCTGTCCATCTGATTTCCTCACAGGACCAGTAACCTTCACAAGAAGGCATTACACAGCCTGGCATTTTGGGCAGGAACAGCAGCATGCACATTATTTCCATGAAGAAGATATTTCACTTGCCTTAGAGATGTCCACGGCCAACTCAGGCGGCCACAATAACTCATTTTAACCTCCAGGACTGGCTTAAATAATAGGCTTGGGTTTGCATCAATTTAAAAGAAGAATTGTGTTTCAGTGCAGCTGTTCCAGCAGCTTTGTTTCATTAATTACTTCAGACAGAAGTGTTTTTATTGCACCAAAGCAAGAACTTCCACAGGAGTTTAGGACAGCAGGGAGGGATGTCCAGAGCTGCTGCCAACTGGCCTGGAGGAGCCTTTTCCCTGGGCAGTAAACAATTTCAGACTGATGGCCTGGTTTCAGCCAGGGAACCAAGTGCAGCACAAAGAGCACTAAGGCAAGCAGGCAAACCCCATTCCCAGCTCAGTAATTACACATTAATTAATGGCATGAGCTGCTCCACCCACCACAGTCTGCCTCCTACCCTGTCTGCCACAGAGCTGATAAAACCCACCTTTTTTTAATGTATTATAATTTTTTAGGACAGAAAACGAAGCTGTCCAAGGGGGATGAGAATGCTCCTCCTAGCCCAGCTCCTGCTAGGAGCAATTTCAGGAACTAGAGCTGATTTCTGGACACAGGGGACCAAAAAAAAATCCCATTCATTTCCAGAAGTAGTTGGGGAAAATGCTGGTACTTGGCCAAGGGCCCAAACAAGTCTCAAAACACAGCTCAGTTTTCAAGCCTGGGCTATCTCTGAGCTCCAGCAAAACAGCAGCTGATATTAATTGCAGGGAAAACCTGATGAATTCCAGCTCTGGCTCTTCCTGGTAGGAGACAGGATGCATCTGACAGTTGTATCCCTTCCTGCTCCTCGAAAGAAAACAGCAGTTGGGTCTTTCTCCAAGGTTTTCCACTGCCTGTGCTCAGTCCTGGAGAAGCCTCTTCCCTATCCAGATTTCTGAGTCACCATCCCACCAAATGGAGCAAAACCACATCCACAGGATGCTCCAGGACAACCTTCATCCAGCCTGGATATTCCCCACGTTCCACAAGTAGCCCTGCACGCCCTTCAGATGGGAAGGGGGCTTGAATCCAGCTGGGGATGGGCTTGGAAAAGCAGGGAATGCCAAACTCCCAAGAGAAGGCTGCCTGGGGAAGATCCTGAGCAGGGAAGACCCAATCCACTGCAATTCCCCTGCACTCCTGGGATGCAGGAAGGCCTCTATAAGCAAAATGAGCTGGAATAATGGAAGCAGTGCCCAGGTTGGTGATGCCTGACCTGCTTGTGGGGAGAGCTGAGTAATCCAGCTGAGCTTAAGCCCCTGGGGAAAGTGATCTGAGCTCACCTGGCTGACACTGCAGGAACAGGAATTAGGGAAGACTTCCATGGAAAATCCTGACAACACAGGAGGGGAAAAAGGGGAAATGGGCCATTGCATCGTAAACCACACGGGCTCAGAACCACAGAATCATTCAGGTTGGAAAAGACCTCTAAGATCAGAGTCCAACCATCCAAGCTTTTTCCCAAGGAACATAAGACAGCCCCAGAGAAAAGGGGCACATCAGAAGTTTGGGGCTGCAGCTAAAGAAGTAACAACTGAGGGAACATCACTAAATGTCATTTAAGAGCCCCCACAAACAGCATGTTTGGAGCAAACATCCAATCTCCAAAGGAATCCATCTTGCAGCTTGGATTTGCCTCCCCTTCCCATCCCAACACACAGTTGGTGTTGACAGGCACCCCAGGCTGCCAAACCCCAAACCTTTGTCCCAATTCCTGCTGTAGCCGTGCTGCTGCTCTGTCCTGACTCACATTAAAGTCCCCACTTCCCCTGCATGGCCCCTGCTCAGTTGCTTCCCTCAGCACAGGGAATTCTGCAGCATCCACTCTCTCATTAATGTGTGTGAAAAACTCCATTCCCAAGCAGCAGTGAGTTAGTAACTGAGTCTGCCAAACTCTGCAGACCCAAAGGAGCATCAGAGACAGCTCAACACCCCCTCCAAATAAACACCAAACAGTCCTGGCTTCCTTAATTGATGTAAACTAATCAGTCCTTCCCCCTCAATTCCTGCTGAACACTAAACTCCAAGGGTTTAACTATTCCTCCCTCAACACAACACGAGGAGGGGAAAAAAGAAAGGTTATCCAAAGTGAGGAAGGCAAATCACAATCTTTAAAACATTAGCAGAACGTTTCCTAGAGACAGAGATGGTGCTTAAAAGGATCCAGTGTGCAGGGAGGGAATTACTATGGGAACACACAGCATTTTTCACTGGAGAGGGCTGTGGATTTGACTGTGGCTCACAACAAAGCTCTTTGCCAGTCCAGAGCTGCTTTTGGGAGGCCTCACCAGGGTATCAGAATTCTCTCTAAGAAAGGAGCAACTCCCAACGAGCAGAGTGAGTGCTCCTGTTCTGTGAAGAGAGATCTTCAAAGAAGCACCTCAAAAAAAGACCGACACCCCTCAGTGCCTGCCCTGCTGAGGCCGTCACCCCGCAGGGTCACAGCGCTCCTCTAACACACACCAGCCACAACTGCTGGCACCTCCCTGCTGTCCCAAGGTCATCCCCAGCCCTTTGCTCCAAGCCAGGGCACACTCCATGCAGCATCCCGGGCGTGCTGGGTGCAGGAAGCAGCAGCAGCAGCGGGGTACGTACGGCAGGTGTAAACATCTCTGTACTCCATGTGCTCGTAGTCGGGCAGGATTTTCATAAAACGCCCCGACTTCACCCGTGGGTTTATACCTGAACAGACAGAGCAGGGTGAGTGCCAGCAAACTCTGCTCCACTGGGACCAGCAAACAGTTGCATGGATCTGGAACAACCACGCAGGGAAGTCCAGCTCTCTCCTTGACTTTGCTTCCAGTTGTTTCCGTCACCCCCGGTCTTGTGTGAGCAGGATTTCTCACACAGGACCTGTTGCAGATTCCCACAGAGGTTATTTACAAATGGCATCCAGTGAATTCCAAGTGGAATCAAAGTCCTTCCTCAAACTCTGCACTGCTGCCTCAAGAAGACCAAGTAAGTCCATGGACAGCAGCCCAGGCCTTGGATTAGTTCTGCTTTCAGGCACTTGAGCTCAGTTCCCATTTTCCTCACACCATTTCTCACAGAAGCACACTCAGTGAACGGAAAAGTCCATGCAGTAATCCCAAATTAACTCCTCTGCAACTGAAGAGGTTTATGGGACAGCAGAGAAAATGGGGTGACACCACCAGGAAACTGCTCCTGCCACAGGGCAAAGCTCTGCACTGGAGCAGAGATGGCACATTCTGAAAGCCAGGAATGGCTGCCAAGCCCTCCCAGTTTGGAGCAACCATCACTGGTTGGGATTGCTGGATGGATAGGGGCACAGACCTCACACAGAAGTGCAGGGAACACCATCACAGGGGTGGCTCTCACACATCAAGGGTGACTCTCTGCTAATGGATGCCACGGGTTTGAAAACTACTCATGGAAACTATATGTGAGACAGATCTATTGCAGGTTATTAAATAAACAAACTGGTTACACTCTGGAAACCTGGAAACAGTGGGAATGTTTAGGAAAATATCCCACAGGGTTGGTCTCTCCTCGGCCTCCCTGCCCACAGCCATGCCTGGGAGATACTGGGCTAGAGAGCCACCACTGTCCTGAGCCAGGAGGGCCATTTTTACCCACAACTTGTGCATAAAAAGCACCAAATATCACTTTAATATCTCTGAGCCATGGAAGTCATACAGTGAAAAGGACTACAGGTCATGAAGAGATGCTGTCCCACTTAAAAATGGCAATGAAGAGCTAACATCTGACCTGGTGTGTGCTGTGTGGCTGTCACCACACCAGTGCCACACAGAGATATGGGATTAAATGGGAATTAAAGGTTAATGGGACTTTTCTGGGGACATCTGCATGCTGGTTCAGCATCACTCAGCCCTCCCAGCCAGGAGAATTAGGCAGCTCCATCCCTAGTGCAGTGTATAATAGGGAAAGACAGATATTAGGTGATGAAATAGTTTTCCTGTGGATGCTCAGCAAGTCTATTATGGATGGGATTAAACCCCTTCTACCTGTTCTTCTTCCCAGCTTTAAGATCAGTACTTGAGGTCACTGCTGCTTCAAGGTTCTAAAGGGTCCCACCCCACAGACATTCCCAAAACACACTGACAGCTCCTGCCAGGCTCTCCTCCTTCAGGGAATGCTCATCCCTTTCCCACTCTCCTACAGCCATCTCCTTTCACTGAGATCAAGGCTTAGAAAAAATATCTGTTAATTCCTTAGCAGAATCTGAAAATGGCAAAACAGGAGGAAAAACCCTCAACATAAAAAATTCATTAAAAAATTAAATTCCATGCTCTTTTCCCACCCAAGGATTGGAAGGCACAGAAATCCCAGCTCTTGGCATCTGCTTGGTATTAAATAAAACCCCAAACATGTCAAATTCCCAATGAAACCCCTGCAAGTCAGTCTGAACAACTTCTGCCATCAAAGGTCAATAAATATTCAACATTTCTATGTCCTCAAAATGGGTATTGAGCAAGATTTGGATTGGGTTTATCACTTACGTTTGGCGTAAACATCTCGACAGGACACTCCTGTGATCTCCAACTTCCTCAGGTTTTCACACACTCCATACTCTGCAACAACATGGAAAAAAGGGTCAGCTCTGGCACAAAAAGGTTTGGACCCAGAGTCTTGGTAGCAGCTACCGAGATCTGATCAGGTGCACTCTTGAAGCTGCCAGAGTAGATCAAGAGTCTTATTTTTGCTTTAAAAACTGGATGTGATTTTGTGGCAGATTCCGAGACATTTCACAAGCAATGCCTGCAACAAACACACCATAAGGCACAAACACACCCAGCGAAGTCACAGCTGCTCACACCTCGGCCAGGAACAGTGTGAAATGTGGGAGACATCCCCATTCCAGCTGGGATTGTGTGCCTGTTCCCAGCAAATCACCGCGGTGCGGAGCAATTATCTACTCCCACTGAGGTACCCGACAGGGAAAACTGCTTATTAGGATCCTAAAGGAAAGGTCACACTTGAAAAAGAATGAAATGGAGACATAAAACAGGCCCCAGCATGTACAAATATGGTTACACTTGAAAGCAGATCAGATTGAGATGGGGCTGTTGTACAGGCAGATGCTTTTGATTGCCCCCAGAACCCCCCAAAAACAAAGGGAGTCGGAGATCTCGGAGTGGCTTTGAAGCAGAAAATGAGATTCTCTCCTTTCATTTTCAGGAAGTCAACATCGAACTTCTAAGAAACTTCAAAAAGAAATAAAAGCCAAGCACTAATGTCTCTATGCCAGAAATCCTCAGAAGAGCAGAGGGAGGAAATGAGAGGAGGGAGATCCCAAAAAAGTCAGTGGTGACAATGCCACCCTGCTGCAGTGACCCCGATAAATCTCAGCACTGAAAAGTGCCCTCCTTGACATCAAAGACATCAACAGCACAGATCAAACAGCAGCTTTCCTTAGCAGCACAAACATCTGCCAGATATCTGACACAAAACTGTATCTCTGCAGACCCTCATCAAGCTGTTAAATATGAAACTGATCCTCAGCTGAGCATCCTTGAATTACCAACTGTGGCTGTGAAGCACCACCTAATGCTGGAAACCTGCTGCAGGAGAGCATTCAGCTTTCAGAGATGAGAAAAGCAGGAGTTTCCCTGAATTAATTCAGCCTCCTCCTGTCTATAAATACAAGCACACGATGAGAAAGCAGGCACAGGGTTTACTGTCAGCCTGTCTCCAGGGAACGCACGTCCCGCGCACGCCGCTCCGCCTCAGCAGCAAGGGCAGCAAAGGTGAGAGGGACACAAGGCACAACCAACGCTGCCCTTCATCCAAAACCACCAAGGGAGGTGCAGAATTCCTGCTGACTTCCGTAGGCAAAGCCAGAGGAAGCTCGGAGGGTTCTCAATCCCAAGGTGGGCTAGGGAAGCACAATTAGCAGAGGCCAGACGAGCTGAGCTCGCAGGAAGAACAGCCCAGCACAAACAAACCATTTAGTGCTGGGTCTGTGCCAGCTGTGCCCTGCAGATCCGTGAAACCAGAGCTCCATGGGAGCCTGGGAATGCAGATCCACCCTGCCAGAGCCTTCCAGCACTGCTCTGCCAGTGAGAATGTGATGGGTAAATACATCAAAGGGATGCAGGAACAGCATGGAATGTCCCCAGCTGACTGGAAAGTCTTTGGAGGAGGGTAGGAATCTTTGGAAGAGGGCAGGAACAGCGTGGTTTGGGAACAGGCAACTCTGGTCCATGTAAACAAACACTCACCTGGCCCCAGGACGGGTGAGATGAGCCCTTTCCACTGCAGGCAGGCTGAAGTCAGGCAGGGGAGGGATTTATTCTGCACGGGAAAGGGAGGATCCTGCCCAAATGGAATCTCTAGCAGCATCAAGAGTGACATTCCCTCTTCCCACAGAAGGGGCTGATGTTTCCCAAAGCCTTCTCCCTAATCCATAAATCACTCAAGTGAGTGCCCTGGGAGATCCACCACCACCAGCTACCTCCAAATAACAGGGTGGGAAGGGATTTGATGTCAAAGCTTCATGCAAGGGCTCCTGATAACCTGCAGTGAAAATTTTATGAAAGCCAAACCATTAGTAAAGTGGTTGTAACTCAAATCTTTCCTGGAAAGATTCAAATAACAAATTCCTTTAAATAACACAAAAATTTAGGATTTCTATATTGCTACACGTTATTTGTCACTAGATATCCAAGTCTTATAAGAAAGTATTATCAAGAAAAAAAATCATCTCATCTTAATGTGCTTTAACACTCATTTTATAACTAATTCTTATCCTGTTTTGGTCAGCAAACAACTACAGAGAGTGAAAATGCCACAGTGATGGCTGAGCTCCACAAGTCCATTACTGCAGCTCTCCCGACCCAGCTGTTCACACCAGGATGGACATTTTATGGGAAAAATCAATCTTTTGGCTCACAGTGCCTAAAAACAACACCCCTCCAAATATCATAAGCAAGAAAGACCATCTCTTTTGAACCCAGAAGGCAAGAGGGACATAAATTAACAGCAAGTAGAGCTTCAAGATAATGAGAGAAAAATAAAACTGGTAAGGTTTTCCTTACAGAGAGCTGAATTCCCTTTCCAAGAAAGATGTGAAGGGCTCAAGCTTCCTGGAAAATTCCACTTCAGTGCAATTAAATCTATTTTAAGGAAATGTATCTCAGTGCAATAGCTCACTGAGTAAAGTGTTTTTATTTTAAGGAGTTAATAGTCACCGAAATTCACACCCTTAGAAAATGGCTACTTAATCCTGCTTGCAAAGCAAGGATGGAAATTGGTTTTTCCAAGTTCCCACTGACCAGCTGGAAAGGCTGCTGGGGTGGGTTTATAAGGAGTGCTGATTTCCCAAACACAGGGACACGCTGCTGTTTCCATGGTCACATGCACGGGAATTTACAGGACTTGGAAAAGCAGTTTCCATTTAGCAGGAGCTGCGCTAATATTTCTCCAAGTGGCATTAATTCCCTGCCCTGCTCCCACCACTTCCAAGCCTCACATTCCCTGTTCCTCCCCAAAAGCAGCTGTGTCACCCCCACCCAGCATGGCCCGTGCTGGAGTTCAAAAACAAGCAAGGCTCTTCCACCCCAGGGTGGGAAGAACCCCTGTGCTCACATCAAAGCCCAAATTCCTGCTTTTCTGCTGCCTCTCCCAGCACAGCAATGCCAGGGAGCTGCTGGAAGCTGTGTGTGCACATCCACAATTTTGAGGAAATGAGGATGTCTGGCAGAGCTCGATCCACTTCACCATTACTGAACTTCCACCGTGTCCTGGCTAATCAAATCCTCCAATTATCCCTGGATAAATGCATGTTCACAAGGCTGGACATGGAACAGAGAGGATAAAAACCTCACTGGATTATTCCAGATACCACAAAAATGGGAGATTCTCAGGTTAGCACCTCTGAAATACCAGGTGGACAAATTGGGAACTGGCTTCTTGTTTCCAAAGGCTGAGCAATCAGATTAAAACACACCCAGTCCTCTCCCGAACACTTCTCCCAGGGGAAAGCTTGGAGTTACCACCAAGGAAAAGGAGATTTGATCTGCAACAAATGCAAACATTTGTGGAAAGCCTAAAGCAGAAGATGGGCAGCTTGCAGACAGGTCTGAGACTCTCTGAAGGGTGGCTGAGAGTGCTGAGCACCTGCCTGAGCAGTAAGGAACAGCAAACCACTGCCAGGTTGCAGTTTAAAAGCCAGGAAAGGTCATCAGAGATGAAGAAAAGCCACAGACTAACACAATACACAGTTTTTTCACCTCACACAAAGGGAGCTTGGAGCCTTGTGACTTATGAAAATCACCTTCACCTTTACGAGGGCACAGCACTGCAAGAAATGGTTCCTGTTGTGGCAGCTTTTGTGCATCAAACTCCTGCATGGATTCCCTGGAGTCTTGTAAGAGCTGAACCCCACCCAAAAGTCTCCTCACTGAGTGTACAAACCACATTTCCCACCTTTTTTTCCTCACTCTTCTCCACAGGCACCTCTTCCCACACCACCTGAAGGTCGGAAACTTCAGCACCTCAGCTGACATTTTGCAGCAGGCCCAAAAGCTGCTGAGGGTTGTTTTCACAAACAAAAGCCTTTTCTTCCAAGCTCTAGAACTGGTTATTCTGCATTACTGGTCTGTTCCCAGGTGTTCTGCTGCACTTGCCCTGTTCTGGCTGGAGATGAAAGAAATTAAAGATTAAAAATGGACTATAAGGTGTTAATCAAGGTAGGTCAGGCCACCAGCCAGGGTGACACGAGCTTTAATTCTGCTCCTGCTGCAGAGATCAGCAATCTCCTATTTATAGAAAACATGGAAGTGACTCCAACCCTCTCCTTGCCAAGGAAGCAATCCAGAGACATTGTTTACCCCAAACAATGATAAAATGATAAAAGGACAACAGCTCTGACAGTCGTGGCAGTGCTACACAACTCCCCCTGCTTCATCCCAGCGCTCCTCCAGCAGCAAAAGCCACTCCACTTCCAGGCAGACAAGTCCTCTGGATACTTGGAATAATCACAGTGTGTTTTCAGACTGATCTACAGCTGAGCTGGCCCAGAGAGGGCAGAGCAAGACATCAACACTGCATGGACTGAGGGCCCCATCCAACTTGGGACACAGCCAGGCTGTTCCTCACATCCAGCACTGCTCCTGTGTCCAAGGAGAAGGGGAAAAATGGCCAAAACAAAGCACTGCAACAACAGCTTCTCCCAGAGAAGCTTCTCTCTGTTCTGATTAATTTCAGGATTCTTTTCCTGCCTCTCTGCACTGCTGTGCATTCCTAAAAACAGAAGTAGTTTCGCACATGCAGCTGACGCCAAGCTGAAGTTTCCTGGTTACTTCTGGAACATCGTGCTGGATTTGGATGATCCTCGTGGATCCCTTCCAACTCAGGATATTCTGTGATTCCATGACCATCAGGAGGCTTCAGAGTGAATAAACCAGCAAGGCACACGTGCTGTTGTCCTGTTTTCAGGACATGCAGCCTCACCAGAGGACTCAGGCAGATACAAACACACACTTCAGCACTGACCTCAGATGGGAATTGGTTTGGTTTTGGCAAAGATTACAAAAAGTGATGACATTTTATGTTTATCTATCACACAGTCTCCAGTGTATGGCTGTGCAGAAACACAGCACAGAGTATTTTAAGTTTTAAATGTGTATTTACCAACACCTGATGTTTACCCATAAAATAATACCTAATTTTATACTCATTTGTAGAACTACTCAAAGTTCCAGTCCTACCACAGCAGAGCAAGGCAAAGCACCACAAACAGCCTGAGAAATCCAGCTGAAGAACTGCTTGGAAAACCAGGGGTGGTTAAAAGATTCAGGATCAGTTTCACCATTGCAGGAAGTTTGTTGGCCAGGAACTGCCCCTTATCTGTTCAGCACAGCTTGGGCACCTGCCTTTGGTACAGGATCCTCCTCAGCCACGCCAGCAGCCACCAAGCTGCTCTCTGACACTCCTTGGAATGGATATGTTGGGAAACAGGAGAAATTACGTGCAAAAAGCATCAAAATTTGGTTTACACACGTCTCACCCGGTAGTTAGCTAAGGGCCATAGACAAAAGTGTAGTCTTGATGCCTTCCCTTCCTGTCCAGGTCAGTTTTAGCCATACAAACTCCACTGTTTCCTTCATTTCCTTGAATTTCAGCTGACATGAATTTGATAAATAAATGTATTTTCCCACCAGGCCTAATTTTTTAGTGGCTCTTTTACAAGCCAACCTAGCCTATAGTTAAAAGTGACATATATTTCTATATACACATTTTGCTAGGATCATCACCTATTAAAATAATTAATCAGTGAAGTTTTGCTAACTATTCATCAAACACACAAACATCCACGAGGGCTCTATGTCACTAGAGGAGTATAAGGGAAGAATTAACACCATGTCATTAGCCTGTCTCCTAAAACCAATGTTAAATTATTGGGACAATGCTGAACTATGAAATCAGAATGCTTTGGTTTACGTTTTCCAGGTGCAGTCTTTGTGTTGTCCAAAGGTTCTTGGATAGTGCTGATAAGGCACGAATTCATTCCTGCAAGGCTTCAGGCATTCCAACAGATCCCACTGCAGGCAGCCACTGACATATCCAAATCTTTCATCCCTGTGCCCTCACTGGTATTAAAAACAGAAAGCAAACAGGGAAATTCACATGACTTCATGTGCTGGCAGCAGCACCTGGCAGGATGGCAGCGTTTGGAGAGAGGATGAGCACAGCAAGGCAGACCTTGGGAGGTGGGACAGGACTGAAATAACAAACAGAGGACAGAGAGCCACAACGGTGGGAGGAAGAGGATGAGGAGTAACGAGGGAGAACTGCAGCCTCACAGAGCAGGGCTGAGGAAAAAACACCTCCCAGGCCTTCACATTACTGCAGCACAGCACCCTTGCACCGGACGATCCCTGGAAAACGCACGCACGAACCTGGAACCTCTCCACACCTGGCCCTGGAGCTCCCCAAAGGATGCCCTCACCGAGGCCTGGCCTCCTCCGTGCACCACCGGACCCCGAGGGCTCCCTGCTCCCGGTGTATCCCCCGCGGCTCCAGGAATCCCAAGGGCCCCCCTTTCCTCCCTGGTGCAGGGGCTGAGCATTCCCTGTCCTCGCTGCCGAAACCCCCCATCCTCAGGCTTCCCCCAAGGACATGCTGCATGGAGGCATCATCTCCCACGGCCTGCTGCCATCCCATTCCTCCCTTTCAGCTACCCTTGGGAGACAACCGCAGCCCAATGCCCTCTGCCACAAGACAAGTGCCACCACCAAGGGACCGTGCCCCAGGGGACCCGAGACGTGCCCACTTCTCCACCCTGCACACGCGGAGCTCTGCGAGCCATGGCCCCACAGCCCGCATCCCCAGACCCCAGCTCGGCCCTGCACCCCCGGAGCCCAGCCCTTCAGGACGCCCACTCCATCCCCTCCCGCACTCTCGGTGTTCTTCTGCACCCTCGAGGCCGCTGCCCTCGCACCCCGGGACCGTGCATCCCCTCGGGCGGGCGGTACCTTCGCGGCAGCGCCGCCGCCAGATCGTGTCGGTGCGGAGAATGCGGCGAAAAGTGGTGCAGACTCGGGCCAGGCTGGGCAGGTCGGTACCGGGCAGGGAGCCGAAGATCTGCACCAGGAGCTCCGGGGGCAGCTCCAACAGGGACAGCGGGGCCCGGCCGGCAGGGCCGGCCTCGATGGAAGGCGGCAAGGGCCGCCCGCCCTCAATGCGTTCCGCCGCCTCCTCGTCCTCCGTGACACCGCCGCCGCCCGCTTCTTCGGGGTCAGTGTCGGTGTCGGGCTCGCTGTCGGCGGCCCCGCGGCGCTGCTCCCTCGCCGCGCCA